>BGPT01002633.1:63474-76931 GCA_003297045.1 Symbiodinium sp. clade C Y103
GTTGTGTGTGAGTAAGTTGTGTGTGGGCAAGTTGTGTGTTGTCAAGTTGTGTGTGAGTAAGTTGTGTGTGAGTAAGTTGTGTGTGGGCAAGTTGTGTGTTGTCAAGTTGTGTGTGAGTAAGTTGTGTGTGAGTAGGTTGTGTGTGGGCAAGTTGTGTGTGAGTAAGTTGTGTGTTGTCAAGTTGTCCGTGAGTAAGTTGTGTGTGAGTAAGTTGTGTGTGAGTAAGTTGGGCAAGTTGTGGAGGAGGAGCGGTCGGCGGACGGAGGCGGCGGCGGACGGGCGACGGGTACACAACAAAAAACAACAACCCCACACAAAGATGTGGGGAAAAATGACAAAGACATACAAAGACCTATTCATACAGATTGAAAGTTTATGCCAGCAGTAAGCGTTCGCTTTCTCCAATAAAAATAAATGGCGTTTCTTCGGTTCGTAACATGTGTGTGTGTGTGTGCGGCATGGACGGGTATGTATTGTATATAAGTGTACCTGTTGCAAATAAATACGCGCATATACTGCACATTTCAGGCGAGAGAGAGAGAGAGAGAAAGAAAGAGCTTGCAGTATATACTTCTTACAGGCATATATGGCAGATTTCTGGATATGTATACAGGTAGATGCAAAATAGATATATAGATCAATAGATAGATAGGTAGATAGAGAGATAGATAAATATTTATATATACATATACAAATATAGAATTATAGAGAAACGTATATGAGCCACGGTCGAAATTTGTTGTTAAGGGGAAGCGCGTCATCAAGTTAGTGAGTCGCCTGTCATTTTACAGGGTTTCCTGTTTTTACCATGCTTTACCTGTGTTGTGCTGCTGCTGCGTTCAAGCAAAATATTGAAGGGCGTTCCCTTGGATCCTCATGCCTGACGGTCTTTGTTTGCATGCGTTTGAGCACGCTTCTGCTGTTCCCAACTCTGTTACGCAGACTCAGTATGAGTTTCGCGGCTTTTCGTTTCTCTCTCAAGTGGTCCTCCTTCGCGCTGCATGGGTGGTCCCTCCAATCAGCAGGTCTGTGGAAGGAACATGGGCCACGTGGGTTTCGGCCACCCAGAGCTGCTAACTTCAAAAAATCAATAAATACTCAGCCAGCGCGCCAGATTCTTGCGATCACTACAATGTGGTGCCCCCAAGATAGCTAAGTTTGTGAAGCAGCCAGCTGTCTTGTGACCAGTTGGTCGCCCGGAACGTGTTTGAAAAGATTTGGGCATCGTTTGGGTATCGTCGTTCTTAAACGATTCCAAGTCACGCGCGGAGGGGAGAGTGAACAGGTAGCTTGCAGCGCAAAAAAAGGCCCGATCGCCTTAACACAGACTCTCAAACGAAGAGCGCCAACAGGTTGACACACCAGGTGTCTTAGTCTTGTTGAGGTCCACCAAAATCTGCCAAAGCTAGGCCAGGCAGCAAACTTAGATACTGCATGGAGCTGGCCACTCCAGCATGCCTGGGCTGCCGATAATCTGAGCTACCTGGGGCCGAGTTTAAGCAACACACCTAGGCCAAAGTCATTTTAAAGTCACGTAAAATCAACCACTGCACGGGCACACGCGTTCATGGTGAAGTGGATCCAGCAAGCAGCTGCTGCCCTCTGGCAAGCATTGGAGGGTTGACATGCAGAAGTTGTGAAAGCTTTCGCGATGGAGACAGCGCGGGCTTACCAGAAATCTGGGAAAAACTGATGGCTTCGCGGGCACCTGGCAGAAACCTGGGGCTGTAGGGAACCCTTCGGACGGAACCTTTTTGCCAGGTTCTTTCCAGTCTTTCCAGGCATCTGCCAAGCTTGCGGCAATCAAAGAAACGCCTTGTACAATTGCCCTGCCATTGCCCAAGCCAGTTTTTCCAAAAAAACACCATCAGGAAGTGGAGTAGCGGGTCGGTTTATTGCTGGGGCTGTATACAAAGGGGGATGCTATTGGTTCTCGTGCTCCAACCTTTCTATTGCATTGAACACATTTGCGCTTGCAAGTTTCCATACTTTCCATGAACTGATTCACGCGCTTTACCGTGACATTTGCCCCTAATTTCGCTTGTCCATCACTGCTTCGGATGCTTTGCCATACCACTTGCAAGCACAAATGCCATTGTTCTTCGTTCCCACAGAATCAACCGCACGTTCTGCCGCTAAGTTTGCCGGCCGCAAAAACCTGAAAAATCTAGCTTCTTGAGTTGCGCTGGCCCCTCTGCCAATGTCTGTTTACCCAAAAAATACCTACCAATAATACCGCACAAGGCAGTGCCGGAAGTTTCAAAGATACGCAACCTATAGGAGAGGTTGGTTGCTGTGAATGATAGATGGCAGGCGAACCCATTCATGGACCGACCAGTGGTTGGAGGCAGCGCAGTGTAGTTGTAATGTAGTGTAGTTGTAGTTGCAGATGTAGATGTAGTTGTGGTTGTAATTGTAATTGTAGCGGCAATGTAGTTGTAGTTGCAGTTGTGGTTGTATTTGTAGTGGCTATTGTGGTTGTAGTTGTAGTTGAAGTGGTAGGTGTAGTTGTAGTTGTTGTAGCTGTAGTGCAATGCAGTGTAATGTAATGTAGTTGTAGTGGTTATTGTGGTTGTGGTTGTAGTTGTAGGTGTGGTTGCTGTAGGTGTAGCTGACTGTAGTGCAATGTAATGTAGTGTAATGTAGTGTAGCGCAGTGTAGTGTAGTGTAGTGAAATGTAGTGTAGTGAAATGTAGTGCAACGTTCCGAAACGAAGCAAATCTGCGAGACTTCCTCCATTTTCCAAGGTGACAACATCAAAAACGAAGCAATTCTGAGAGATTTCCATCAAAAATGGAAAGTTGAGTGTGCAGCTGACAGCCTCGTACCAATGCGTTTTGCGATTTTTCGACTCCATTTCTCTCAAGCGCTGCGACTGCCACGAAAAAGCGCTGCACCTATCACCCAAAATCATCTTAGCAAACGTGAAGATCTGAGGCTCCAAAATGACACCCCTCTCAGGAAATCAACGCCCTGACCTCTGAACATGCCTGCTAGATGTGTCTCTTGCATTGCGCCTGCCACGCGAAATGCATCTTTGCAGATCCTCCTCACGTGTCCCACGCCTGCCATCGTTTTGGAAAATGCTATAAAACCTTCACGTTTGGCTCACTTTTGACAAGGTCCAGAGTCCCTTTGCGCCTGCCACACAACACGACATTGAAACGTGCAAAATGGTCCGAGCATGTGGTGCTTTCAGCATTTTGACTTCCAAATGTGCTTCGCGCTACAGCGGCATGCACTTTTTTGACATCTCAACTTCCAAAAATGCTCCGAACGTCTGGTGCTTTTGGCATTTTGACTATCAAATGCCCCTCGCGCCAGGGCGCCGTGCACTTTTTCGACATCTCAACGTGCAAAATGGTCCGAGAATGGTGTGCTGTGACGCTTTTCACTTCAAAATGTACTTCGCGCCACAATGGTGCGCATTTTTTCCATATCTCAACTTCCAAAAATGCTCCGAACCCAATCAATTTTTAACACTTTTTACTTCCAAATGTGCTTCGCGGCTAGAATGGCATGCACTTTTGTCCACATCTCAACTTCCAAAAGTGCTCCGAACCCGTCAGTTTGTCAAATGTGCTTCGCGCCACAACTGCGTGCTATTTTTCATCTCTCATCTGCCCAGATGTCTCCGCACCCGCCGCTTTAGCGAGCCTATTTTTTGGCCCTCCGGAACCAGAAAACATTGGAAAAACACAGCGCCTCGCGACTTTTCTACCTTTTCGCGCGCCTGCATCTTCTCTCTTCTGACTTTCTCCCGTCTGATCTTTTCTCTTCTGACTTTCTCCGTGCCTAATCTTTTCTCTTCTGACTTTCTCCCTGTCTGAGCTTCTTCCTGTCTGTGCTTTTCCATCTGTCCATAGTGTCGGAAGTTTGACTTCTAAACTTCCTTCGATGAATCTATGATCCCCCTCGCTACTTTCAATATACAGATACAAATACATACACATGTTGTATGTATATATATATACATATAAATATAGCATATTTTCAAATATCTAAGATTTTGTATATTTGTACACTTATAAACTTGATCATCTAAATGTTGAAATATCTAAATATTTCTTAAATAAGTTCAAGATATATATGTGTATAATGCCCCTGCGAATTGGGTCGAATTGGGGGGTGGTACTTGGGTGCTGGGATTTTGCAATCTTAAAGTGAAGGTGTGCAAGTTCGGGAAGGTGGGGGCACCTATAAAATCACCTCGCCTAACAATTTCATCACTACAAAACCATGACCCCAGCCTCCACAAAAATTGTGACATATTGTAAAATCAAGGTCTGCAGGACACTCTGGGGCAGCTATTTTTAACCAAATTCAAGGCTATAAAATCAAAACCGTACAGATACAACTCCCAGCACTTCAGTTCGACCTAAGTACCAGGGGGTCATGCGCACGAAACCACCTCATTTTATTTGGATAAGGTTTGGATCAAGTTTCACGAAACCATTCCATTCTAGGTAGATAAAATTGAACCAAGTCTCACGAGACCACCTCATTCTACGTAGGTAACAAAATTGGACCAAGCTCATTTTACAAGGGGCCCTAAGATACCCTAAGTACCCCTTCATCATCTTGCCAACTTCCGTTAACAACTTTGAAGCAATGCGTAAAAAACACACATGAGTCATTGAACATCATTGAGTCATATTCAGTTCATATTCTACATCATCACTACACCATCCATTGCCATCCATCATACCACTCATCAAGATACCTGTGATATCTATGGGGATACTTGTGGAAATACCTGTAGAAATACTTGCAGAGATACTTGTAGAGATACTTGTGGAGATACTTGTGGAAATATGTCTGCAGATACTGTGGGATACTTGTGGAAATACCTGTGGAAGACTTGCGGGGATACCTGTGGAGACACCTGTGAAGATACCTGTGGAAATAGCTATGGTGAATGAGGATGTCACCAATTAAAGGGGTCAACCCCTTCAAAATCCTAGGTGCGTAGAGCGGGCAACCTCCTGGGAAGCATTTTGGGCTGTCTTGTTGGACCCAAGGAGCCGCCATTTTTATAGGCCCCAAAATTGCCTTCGAACCAGGCTCCCATTTTATAGGGGTCAATCCCTTACAATTACAAATCGGGGGGAAACATTTTGAGCTGTTTTGGTGGATCCAAGAAAGGCTGGCATTTTATAGGCCGCAAAATTGCCTTCGAACCAGTGGCCCGCACTTCACAGGCGGCAATCCCTTGGAAATCCTGGCGAAAAGTAATATTGGGCTGTTGTGGAGGGTCCAAGGGGGGCTGCCATTTTATAGGCCCCAAAATTGCCTTCGAACCAGGGGCTCCCATTTTACGGGGTCAATCCCTTAGAAATCATGGGAAACATTTTGAACTGTTTTGGTGGATCCAAGAGGGGCTGGCATTTTATAGGCCGCAAAATTCCCTTCAAACCAGGGGCTTCCATTTCATAGGGGTCCATCCCTGGGGAAAATGAAGGGGCAGGGCGTAATCAATTCCATCGGTGCTCGGCTTACAGAGAGTCTCTGCCAAGATGTTTGCCTACCTTAAGTAGGTAACCTATGGAGAGACGGTGGAGACACCTGTGAAGATACCTATGGAAATAGCTATGGAGATACCATGAAATACTTGTGGAGATACCGATGGAAATAGCTATGGAGATACTTGTGGAGATACATATGGAAATAGCTATGGAGATACTTGTGGAGATACCTATGGAAATAGCTATGGAGATACTTGTGGAGATACATGTGGAAATAGCTATGGAAATAGCTATGCTATACCTGTGGAGATACCTATGGAAAGAGCTATGGGGATACTTGTGGAGATACATGTGGAAATAGCTTTGGAAATAGCTATGGAGATACCTGTGGAGATCATCTTGGAGATACCTGATGAGGTGGAGTATGGTGATGGTCCTGGAAAAATCTATGTACAAGGTGTCTTTTAGCGGTCTTTTGGCAAGATCTCTTGATGAGATCTCTGTAGAAGCTCTCTGGACAGCTCTCTTGGCAAGATCTATGTAAAAGACCTCTAGGCAGGATCTCTTCACAAGATCTCTGTAAGAGGTCTCTTGGCAAGATCCTGTATGAGATCTCTGTAAGAGGTCTCTTGGGAAGATCTATGCAAGAGACCTCTTGGCAAAATCTCTGCAATAGAGATCTATGCAGTGTCTCTGTGCCAGATCTCCCAAAGGTCTCTTGGCACGATCTCTCTATGAGATCTCTGTAGAAGCTCTCTTTAGCAGCTCTCTTGGCAAGATCTATGCAAGGGACTTCTTGGCAAGATCTCTGTAGAAGATCCCTATAAGAGGTCTCTTGGCAAGATCTCTGTACAAGCTCCCTGTAAGAGGTCTCTTGGCAAGATCTCTGTACAAGCTCTCTATAAGAGCCTTGTTGGCAAGATCTCTGTAGGAGACTTCTTGGCAAGATCTCTGCAATAGAGATCTACGCAGTGTGTCTGTGCAAGATCTCCAAAAGGTCTCTTGGCACGATCTCTTTATGAGATCTCTGTAGAAGCTCTCTATAGCAGCTCTCTTGGCAAGATCTACGCAAGGGACTTCTTGGCAAGATCTCTGTAGAAGATCTCTATCAGAAGTCTCTTGGCAAGATCTCTGTACAAGCTCCCTGTAAGAGGTCTCTTGGCAAGATCTCTTTTTTAGATCTCTGTGGGGGGTCTCTTGGGAAGATCCATGCAAGAGACCTCTTGGCAAGATCTCTGCAACAGAGATCTATGCAGTGTCTCTGTACCAGATCTCCAAAAGGTCTCTTGGCACGATCTCTTTATGAGATCTCTGTAGAAGCTCTCTATAGCAGCTCTCTTGGCAAGATATATGCAAGGGACTTCTTGGCAAGATCTCTGTAGAAGATCTCTATACGAGGTCTCTTGGCAAGATCTCTGTAGGAGACTTCTTGGCAAGATCTCTGCAATAGAGATCTACGCAGTGTGTCTGTACAAGATCTCCAGAAGAGGTGTCTTGGCAAGACCTATGTACAGGATCCCTACAGGAGGTCTCTTGGCACGATCTCTTTATGAGATCTCTGTAGAAGCTCTCTATAGCAGCTCTCTTGGTAAGATCTACGCAAGGGACGTCTCGGCAAGATCTCTGTAGAAGATTTCTATAAGAAGTCTCTTGGCAAGATCTCTGTACAAGCTCTCTATAAGAGCCTTGTTGGCAAGATCTCCGTAGGAGACTTTTTGGCAGATGTCTGCAACAGATCTCAGTGCAATGTCTCTGCGCAAGATCTTCACAAGAGGTCTCCTGGCAAGATCTCTCTGTGCAAGATCTTTCGACAAGAAGTTGCAGAATCACAATTTTACACCAGTTTTTGACGTTCGACCTTCATTTTGTGCGAAAGGATTGCAGCTGAAGTTGCCAAATTGCAATTTTACACCAGTTTTTGAAGTTCGAGGTCCATTTCGTGCGAAAGAGTTGCATCTGACGTTTCACAATCGCAATTTTACCTCAGTTTTTGAGGTTCGACCTCCATTTCGTGCGAGAAGATTGCATCTGAAGTTGCAAAATCGCAAGTTTACACCAGATTTTGAGGTTCGGCCTCCATTTCGTGCCAACGGGTTGCAGCTGAAGTATGCTGAAGTTGCAAAATCGCAATTTTACACCAGTTTTTGAAGTTCGGCCTCCATTTCGTGCGAAAAGGTTGCAGCTGAAGTTGCAAAATTCGCACCGCGCCACATCGAGAGCGATCCGATGCGCACAAAGTGACGCGAGGGTCGCGCGAGCACATGTTAGATTTTCACAAAACACTGCGCGCACCACGAAAAACGATTTTACCTACGTCTCAGCCACTTTTTTGTCGAGGCCCACGAAATCCTACGCCTGCCACGAAAAATGAGCCCGAGGTCATCGAAGTATTGCGCCTGCCAGGCGAAATCATCATCATGTCCAAAATCAAAATCGACGACAATTTCACAGTTCACCAAATATTGCGCCTGATTTGCGCCTGCCACGAAAAGTGAGCTCCGAAAGCACCTCTCATTTTGAGCCACGCTTGCCAACGTTTTAGCAACAAGCAGAATGCCCCACGCCTGCCACACGGATTGAAAAGTGTCATTTGGCCTGCGCCTGCCACACAAAACGACGTTTCAGACCTCCTAATGTCCCTGATTAACGAACATGGCTCAAAAAACGCCGGAAAAACGACACCTTTTGACATGATCACCGTCGCGGCGCAAATCCGCCCGAGCCTGCGCAGTCGAAACGCGCATGGACATCTCACAGGGGAACTTTTATACGAGAATTTACAGGAAATATGCGCGCCCCAATCCGAGCCCTAATCCAGGACGCAAACTTTGTGCGAGCCTGCGCAATCGAAACGAAACGATGAAACACTTTATGCGGAAATTTACAGGAAAAATGGCGACCCACCTCCACCCGCCAGGCCTTTACTACTACGGTAAGAACCCCTCAGTGTGGACACACTGTTTAGGGAAAAAACACATGTGCCCTCTGTAGAATCAGAGCCCCCAGGGTACATAGGGTGTGTCTAAACACACCTGTGCCTTCTATAAAATCAGGGCACCAATGACCTAAATAAAATCACAGCACACAAGTTAGATAGCTCTAGTGTGCTCAAATAGCACATTAAGGCAAGATATATTTATATGGACACACAGGATCCCTGATTCTACAGAGGGTATTGGAAGGAGGATTGTATGTTTGTATGAATATATATATATACATATATATATATATAGTGCAAATTAGATATTTATTTTTTCTATATGTTGTAGTTATGTATTCTATGTTTATATACCCTTTATTATCCTATATTCATGCCAAATGTATACATCTATATGTGCGTGTGCAAAGCTTATGTGAGTGTATATATGTATATTGATTTAAATAAATAAATATATATATATATATATATATATTGATTTAAATATAGATATATACACACCTCTGTATGTATATATACCATTACATGTACATATGTTTGTGTTACATATGTGTAAAGTATACCCTAGATATATACTAAATAAATTTCTATATATCTGGATACGAGTAGAGATACAAACAGTAAATAAATATATACACATATTGAGATATTTACTGAAATTGGCAGATGTAGATAGATATAGATAGAACTTAAGATATAAATATCGATAGGTAAAGAGAGATTTGGAGAGATAGGTAGATAGCTAGGTAGGTAGATAGATAGATTGGTTGATTGGCAGATTGGTTGATTGGCAGATTGGTAGGTTGATAGACTGATAACTTGATAGGTTGGTAGAGAGATTGAAAGAAAGAAAGAAACATTGATAGATATATTGAATGAAAGAAAGAAAGATAGATAGATAGGTAGAGATGCAAGGGGGTAGGTAGGTGGCAAGGAGGTAGCTAGGTAGGCAAGGACGTATGTAGGAAGAGAGGTAGATAGGGCAGGATAGGATAGGAAAGGACAGGACAGGATAGGATAGATAGGCTATATAGAAAAAGAAATAGACTGATAGGGCTAGACTGATAGGCCAGGTTGATGGACTAGATTGATCAGCTAGATAAGAGTGATGCGCGAGATTTGCTTGATAGGCTAGATAATCTTGATAGGCTAGATAGGGTAGATAAATAGATAGGCCAAATAAAATAGGATGGGCCAGATAGGCTTGACAGAGGAAGACAAACAGAATAGATAGGGTAGCTAAGGTAGATAAGATAGATGGGATAGAAAGAACCGATAGGATATAAAGGTAGAATACACAGGTAGAATACAAAGGTAGGATAGAATGTATCATGGGATAGTCAAGGATGGGATAGACACATAGGATAAGATAGAATTGATCGATCAATGCGATGTTTAGCTTAGCTGGATACAATAATAGAAAGGCTAGAGCGGCTAGATAGGCTAGGTTTGGTGGATCGGACAAATAGGCCAGATAGCAAAGATAGGACAGAGGAATGGATAGATATAGATATAGATAGATATAGATACATGTCGATAGATAAAGATAGATACAACTGGATTTAAATAGATTTAGATAGATCGATACAAATCGATCTAGACAGATATAGATAGATAGGTAGATAGATAGATAGATAGGTAGATAGATAGATAGGTAGATAGATAGATAGATAGTTATAGACAAAAATGGAAAGATAGAGATAGATATAGGGAGATTTAGATAGATGTAGAAAGAAAATGTGATAGAAAGAAAATAAGATAGAAAGAAAATAAGATAGATACATACAGATAGATAGATATAGATATAGATTTAGATCTAGATTTTAAATTTAGATACAGATAGAAAGATAGAACGATAGATAGATAGATAGATAGATAGATAGTTGGAAAGAGAACGAGAGAGATAGATAGTTATATAGAAAGAAAAAGCGAGAGATAGATAGATGGATAGAGAGGGAGGGGGAGATAGATAGATAAATGTATAGAGATAGAAAGATGGATAGAGATAGATAGTAGATAGATAATATAGATAAACAGATAGATAGACAGATAGATAGATAGATATCGAGAGATAGATATCGAGAGATAGAGCGAGAGTGAGAGTTAGAGATGGATAAAGATAGAAAGATTAAATCAGACGAGATTCGATTCGATTAGATTACAGTAGATTGGATTAGGTTAGATAGATATAAATAGATTTAGATATAGATATAGATATAGATAAGATACATATAGATAGATATAGATAATGATATAGAGATTGATATAGATAGAGAAAGATAGATTTAGATAGACATAGGTAGATATAGATTGATATTGGCAAATATATGTACATATGGGTAGATATAGAAGGACTTAGATAGATATAGATAGGTATAGGTAGATATGGATAGATACATATAGACAGATAGATAGACAGATAGATAGATAGATAGATAGATGGAAAGAGAACGAGAGAGATAGATAGTTAGAAAGAGAAACAGATAGATAGATAGATGGATAGATGGATAGATGGATAGATGGATAGATGGATAGAGATGGAAAGGTTGGTAGATAGATAGGCAGATAGATAGACAGATAGATAGACAGATAGATAGATAGATAAATAAAGAGAGATAGAGAGAGAGAGAGAGTGTGAGAGTTAGAGGTAGATCAAGATTGAAAGATTCAACTAGGCGAGGTTCGATTCGATTAGATTAGATTTGATGAGGTAAGATAGATTAATGGATAGGTAGATAGAGATAGAGAGAGAGTGAGATAGATATAGATAGATAAAGATATATCTAGATAAGATTGATAAAGATAGATAGACATAGAAAGATATAGGTAGATATAGATAGATATAGATAGATTCAGATAGAACTTGAGATATAGATAGATAAGGATAGATATAGATAGATATAGATAGAACTTGAAATATAGATAGATAGCGATAGATAACGAAAGATTTAGATAGATAGATATAGATTTTAAATATAGATATAGATGTAGATACAGATATAGATATAGATAGACAGAGATATAGATACAGATAGATATAGACATGGATAGATTTAGACAGATATAGATAGATTTCAAGAGATATAGATATAGATGTAGATTTAAATATAGATACATAAGCACATCGACAATTTTAGATAGATATAGATAGATTCATTGATTGAAAGATTGATACCTTGATAGTTTGATAGATAGATAGACTGGCAAAGAGGTAGCTAGGTTGGCAACGAGGTATGTAGGTAGATACGTAGATAGATTGACAGATAGGCAAGATAGATATGATAGATTAGATTGATGAGATTGGATAGAGCAGATCAGTCAGATAGACCAAATAGTTTAGATAGATTGGATTAATTGGAAAGATAGGATAGATACGACGGGCAGGACAAACAGGACAGATAGAAATAGACAGAATAGAATAGGAACGGTTAAGATAGATAGGAGAGATAGGATGAGATAGAGGTGCGAAAGATAGGACAGAGACTCCATAACCACCACACCAAAACCTCACCAAACCGCCAGAACAGCAGAACCTCCCGAATCTCCTGGAACTGTCCAGAACCTCTCTGAACCTTCCAGAACCTCCCGGAACAAGCCAGCTGCACTTTAGCCTGGACTGGGCTCAGTCCCCGAGCTGCGCCTGTTGGGCAAAATGCAAAACAAGGTTAGAAAAGAGAGGTCCAAATTTAGAAAAAATAGATGCAAGGTTAGACAAGAGAAGTCGGCAAGCGATGAAACTAGACGACGGATGGCCCGAGAGCGAAGAGAGGTATAGTGAAATATGTAAGTCAGAAGGTGGTATAGCATGAAACATAGAGAGAGAAATATATGAAGATAGCTCAGAGAAAAAAGATATGAATGTATAAGGTGTGAAGATATGAAGAGATGAAGATGTGAGGATGAGTAAAAAGATATTGAAGATGTGAAGAGGTGAGGATGTGAAGAGATGAAGATGTGGGGATGTGAAGATTTGAAGATATGACGCGAAAAGGTGAGCATGTGAAGATGTGAAGATGTGAGGATGTGAAGATGTGAGTATGTGAGGATGTATGGCAGACCGTCACTTTAAGAAGAACCCTTCGCTNAAACCAAACAATTCTAGTTTCGTTTGTTTCATTTAGTGTTTCGTTCGCATCATTTGACAAACACATTCATTACTATGACTGTCAATGTCTAGTTTCGTTCGTTTCGTTTGACAAACACATTCATTGCTTCCAGAGTTTGCACGGCTGACAGTGGATGCTTGCCCGGATCTTATAGAATTGGACACACGCTGACCTGGGTAACCATGCGTCAGTGGATAGCCGTGATGCACTCGAAAACAAACAATAACAACAACCACCACAGCTTCGTCCTCATCCTGAAATTTATCTTCATCCTCATCATCAAAATCATCGTCATCCTCAACTGCTGATGCTCAACTTCATCCTCATCCTCATCCTNAAAATCATCCTCATCTTCAACTTCATCCTCGTCTTCATATTCATTCTCATCCTCATCGTTCTTTGTTTCGTGCGTGAAGGCTTCATCCAGCACAGTCTTGATTCTTGAAAAGTCTCCTCCATGAGAAAGTCCTTAGTCGACAAGATGCACTCGATGCACTGTCCTTAGTCAAGACATCTGCAACCGCAAATCACGCATGTTTGTTTCGTGTGATAAATCCCCATCTTTATCCTCGTCCTCATCCTCATTTCAATCTCATCCTCATCCTCATCCGCAGAATCAAAACTCATCCTCAACCTCAACTTCATCCTCATCNATCCCCATCTTTATCCTCGTCCTCATCCTCATTTCAATCTCATCCTCATCCTCATCCGCAGAATCAAAACTCATCCTCAACCTCAACTTCATCCTCATCTTCATCCTCACCGTCGTCATCATCCACAGTTTTCAAGTCACACGCAGACCCTTTTGCACACCGACGCTTTTACACACAAATGCTTTTACACACAGACCCTTTTACACACAGCTGCTTTTACACACAAACCCTTTTGCACAGACGCTCTTACACACAGACCCTTTTACACACAGACGCTTTTACACACAGACGCTTT
>BGPT01002634.1:7432-73563 GCA_003297045.1 Symbiodinium sp. clade C Y103
CCACTGAAACTTTTACAGCCAACGCAGTTCTGCCTCAACCTACATGCTATATATTCACAAGATACATGTTGTGCAGTATATGCGCACCCTGCGTATCATGAAAAATTCAATGAAAACCATGGAAAATAAGTGAAAACCATGGAAAAANATATATTCACAAGATACATGTTGTGCAGTATATGCGCACCCTGCGTATCATGAAAAATTCAATGAAAACCATGGAAAATAAGTGAAAACCATGGAAAAAACAATGAAAACCGTGCAAAACCACGGAAAAATCAATGAAAACAATGGAAAAATCAATGAAAACCATGAAAAAAACAATGAACACCATGGAAAAATCAATGAAAACCATCGAAAAATCAATGAAAACCATGAAAAAAACAATGAAAACCATGGAAAAATCAATGAAAACCATGGAAAAAACAATGAAAACAATGGAAAAATCAATGAAAACCATGGAAAAAACAATGAANNNGCTCCAAAATGTAGCAAATTGCATTTTTAGCTCCAAAATGCAGCAAATAGCAAGGAAAAGTGCCCCAAACTGAAAAACAAAAAAAAATCCCAAAAAAAAACCAAAAAAATTACCAAAAAAAATCTGCACCACTTTATCATGCTTTATCCGGTGAAACCCTCCATTTTCTGCCAGGTCACCACTCCAACGGGGGAACAGCTCTTGGTCGCCGTACCTCCAGGCACAAAAGGGACCAGCGATGGGAGGAAGTCCAGACATCTGCAATTTTTTAGTGAGCATAGGATGATGATAATGTTCCATTTTTTTGCGGGTGTGGAACCTACTTTGGGTGAATTTCAGCTAGAAATATTATGACATATCTATATATGATACATACATATATTGTGCATATGTTTATTTAGATATTTGCCGAATAATTAAAGAACGATCTTCCATAGATGTCTCAATTTCCAACATGTTCTGGTTGACTTTCAATGAGCGCCTTTGCCCAGTTTTGACAACTATAACATAGTAAAATGACGGTCGATTTGTACGAGAGGGTGCCCCAAAAATTGATGGTCTATGATCACTGTTGCCATTTGAATAGCCATTTGAAAGGGGATACCCATTTTCAGACAGTTCGTTCATGATCCCATCATGGCCTAGTTATAGTTCGTACATCCCGCAACTGGCATTGTTTGTAGATTCATGTCTGAAAGAAGACTCTTTTTTGGGTTTTGCTACAAATTGGGCCACCGAAAAGTCGTGTTCAACCTTCTTTTGGTAGACATCGCATTCACTACAATGATTCTTTTCTGCAATTCAAGGTTGTAATCAAACCCCTAAAGTCTCCGCAAAGAAAAGAGCTTCGAATCATCGTTTGACCTTAAACAAAAGATTCCAACCTATGATGTCCTTTGGGAATTTTGCAGTTACGATAGACACACACACACACACACGCATTTTTATATATGTATGTGTATGTTTTTTTCCATGTATATGCATATGTATATGTATATGTATACGTACACGTACATGTGCATATTTCTATTACATATATATATATATATCTACCCATGTATTTATATCTATGGAGCTACACATGTATCATGTGTATATGTATATATATATATACATAGTTCACAATGTGTGGATCTCTATATCCATCTCTACATCTACATGTCTAACCTGCCAAGGCGTTGCACCGGGGCAGACCATGGAGGTCACTCTACCGGGGAAGCAGAATTCGGGGCCCAACATGCAGCAGATCATGACAGGCGCAGGGGATTCATGAGCACTTGGGGTCACTGGAAATGATGGGTTTATACTGGTTGCCAAAAAGAAAAGCAACTATCCCAACATGGTTTATATTGGGTATCTATCCCTTTTTTTCCCTCCTCCCAGGCAACTATCCCAAAATAGTGTTGTTCAGATTGGTTAAGTATTGCCGTTCAATCAGGATGAGCTGATGGGAGCCTGATTGATTTTTACCTGACCAATAACCAACTATGATTGGGATTCACATGAATGAAAAGGCAATTTCTTGATTTCAATCCAAAACTTGCGCCATTGTTTTTCATGTGTTGTTGGCTATTTGATCAACTATCATCATCCAAGCGGTGATTTGAGGTTACTGGCATTTCTTCAGGCCAAGTGTGTGATTCTGTGGTTAGGCCCATAATTTTTGTTGCTCAATGTTTCAATCTTGTTGGTCAAAACTCTAAACAACGTGTTGGTCAGTGCTTAAAATCCTAAATCTCTTGATAGTTATAGTTTTGATTTCCATTCTTAGTTGACAAAACCGTCACTTTGGTTGACTTCCGGTTGATATCCCGGGTGGTAAGTTTGTTAAAACCACATGTTTTTTGGGTTGCAAAATTCCGGATGCTCAGCAGGTCTGGTGCCTGGCTGTGCTGCCAACACCGACGCGCCCTTCCTCTACCTGGACAGGTGGGGTATTCCTATGATTCGAAAGCAGCTAAAAGTTTTAGGGGCGCAGATGATGGATGACCCGATCCCAACGTATGGAGTGAACTCAGCATGGTTGGTTATATCACTTATATCTACAGGTATGTATATATACATAAACACACACATATACATATATATATATATATATGTATATGTATGTATGTATATTTATATATATATAGATGATATATATATATATATATAGGTATATATATATATATATATTATAGATATATGTAATATCTATCAATAACCGGTGGCCTGCAGCCCCAGGCCATTTGCCATCGACTGCTGTTGCCTCAATCGTCCCAAAGTGGATGTCTTCGATGTCCGCGGCACTGCAACGGTGAAGCTGGGGATCATCTCAGATCCTTGGCACAGTTTCACCAATGGGTTTCACCATCAAAAATGGTAAAAAAAACAACGGGAAAAAATTGATTTTGACCATCAAAAACGGCGATTTAAACCCTTGGGACGCCATGGAAGTTTTTCGGTGCTATTGGGATATTGCTGGGATTGATGTTACGGATTTTTGGCAGGATGTATCATAGATAAGGTACCCTCCAGTGTCATCAAACATGGCAGGCCGCTGGGGCCATGGTCGTGTCAAATCTTCAAATCCCCCACTTTTGGTTTATCAATAAAATACTGTCAAATATCGAAAAATGCATATTTTGGTCCTTAATCCTCCATTCTTGCAGGGTCAAAGTGTCAAATCCTCCAACATCAACACAAACCCTGGTTGTCCTTGACAGCTTCCTCGTCTCAGGATCCCTTTGCATGGATGGATATGACCTTTGGTGCCGTGGCAGCGATGCCGATGGTCAAGTTTGTTTGTAAATGGTGATTCATTGGTCGAGTATAGATTGGGGATCAATTGGTATGTCCGAAGTGCATCTCAGTCGTTTTGTAAAAGTATAGGCGCAAAGTCGAACTTTATCCTAGAGGCTTAGAAGATATATGATGGCAAATAGTCAATAGTTGGTTATATCCCATTGAATCCCACATGTGATTCGTGCTCAGCTGATTAATGACTGGACCCTACCAGATTGGTTCTAGAAGTACCTTTGGAGTTGATTGGGTATGTGGGGCCATTTGATCCATGGTTTCATTGGTATGTCCCATGAAAGATCTAAGTTGCACGAGGTCCTATGCTCCAGCTGCCAACTACTTTGATTTCCTCGAGTGATGCGTTACCACCAGACACACTCCAGTAATCAAACATGGTTTGCTGGGAAGTCCGCCAACAATAGTTTGATTGTCTTCCCAGCTATAAACCTCCCTTCAGTTCCGGGATTTCCCAGCCAGCCATGTTTGATTGGTGAAAGATACAATAGATGGTGCTCGGTCATAACAGTAGCCACCAATAACTGGGGGTCGAATCGCTGGGGAGGGTTGTTCGTTGGCCATCAAGAAAACAGAGCTTTAGTTTCCTATGGGTGTACATATGTGCAATAAAGAATGTATGTATGTATATGATATATATATATATGTATAAAAATAAAACACACACACACACACACATATATATATATATACACATGCCCACAGACATTGATTGGTAGGTCATGCCTCTCATCTTTTTCCATCCATGTCCCTTCCCATTGGTTGATTTTCATAGAGAGGTACCGCTGTTTTCAGAATGGCGTGCCACGACGACCCAAACCTTTCTTCGCGCATGAGGAAATGCTTGGACCCACCTGGGCTTGTCTGAAAATAATGTACACCCCAAGTGGTTAAAAACCTCATTTACCAGATCTAGATTGCCATCAATAAAGGATTAAGTCCCCTATATATTTTGAGTCCGAACCCATTCTGTGATATGGTGATTTTCCGCCAAAAGGGATGCTCGTCCCGTCATCAAGAAGGGTTAATAGATCCTTTACAAGGAATCCCATTCATGATGGTGGGATGTCATCTCACTATATCCCCGTCATGTTTGGTTAATACCCCCATATTTTGGTTAGATCCAATGTTCAATATGAACATCCTAATTCGTGAAGGCTAAATCTGATAAGATCCTGATTTTGCCTGAAGTCTCCATTTTCGCTGGTGAAGTCCCCATTTATCATACTTAAATCCTGGTCCAACCCCTATCGGAGGCATTCACATTGGACCCAACGCCCAAGAATCCGATCCTCCAGCGCTCATCGCCCGCGGTGCGGCATGTCAACCGGGTGCTGTCTGTCAGTTGTGCGGCCTGTGCTGCGGACGCACCTGCGGCTTGCTGCAACGAGGAAGTAACGGTGGTGGTAGAATTTTAGCAGATAGATTGCTAGAGCAAATGCGCCAGTGACAAATTCAGAACTTATTAACTATTTTTCATCGTCTGCTAGCGGGATGGTGGTCCGAGGGCGCAAACTTGGATTCTTGGGGTGCTTTCAGGAAGCAAAGATTGCACATTTTTTTTCTTTGTCCTTTCAGCAAGTCTACAGTTGCTTCAACCAAGGTAGAGAAGCCTATTTGGAGGTAGTGGATCCCAATGCATCTTGGTGTGCGATACCGTGCCGCCGGGCCAGGGAATCGTGGTCAGTGACATGAGGGTCCACCTCTTTTAGCTGTTGGGGAAGGAAACCAAAGCCAGAAAGTTTGCAGGCAAGAACTTGGAGATGCACATGTGGCCTTAGCGGCACCCATCTTTATGCAGGGATTTCCTACGACTTCACAAGCAACCCGCTCTTGGACTTGTAAGTTGGCAACCTTCAACCAGCCAACGTTTTCAGATCAACATATGGAAATGACCTGCCAGTCCTAAGTTGGATTGCTCGAAGATTGGGTCTTGAAGCCTCACAATCTCTCTCCCCAAGTTTTGAGGCCACATGTTTTTCCCAAAAGAGGCGGCTTCTCCCTTGATTTCAAGATTTTCAAGCGGATTCTCATCATTTTTCCGGATTTTTCCCATGAACATCACCCATTTCAACCCCCAACCCAGGATGGAGACCGCACCGTGGCGTTCATCACTAAAGGCTGGGCTGGAGGCGCGCAGGAGCTTTTCACCTCCGCGAACTCCTTCTACGTGGCTGGTCCCGGTTGGCCGGGGGGGGGCCTGGGGATGGTGATCTTAGGTGGCCGGGGTGGCAGGGGAAGCTGATTCTTTAGGGGAAATCTGATAAGATCTGACAAAATCCAAGCCTTGATATTTTGAGGATGATATTTTTTTCTATCATATAGCTCACTTTTGTGATGTTTGGAAATCTTTTTTTTAGTAAATCCCTTTTGAAGCCATCCGAAGAGGCATAAACAATTATTTAACTGTTTGACACCGGGTATGTAAGCGGTGAAAGTGGGATATTACTGTATCCAACTGAAATGAGAATGGAAGCATAAGCATATGGCCGAGCTCTTCAAAGTGGATCCCCAATCATTGGGCGCATTGCAGATTGTACGGATTACCGATTCCATTTGGTTCGACAGCAATATGATACTTTGGTGCGGATTGCGGATTGCCCATTTGACTACTGATTGCAAGGGATGCTTGAACCAACAACAATGAGGATTTGACAACAGCAATGGGAGTACTCAACAAGAATGACGATCTAATACAACCGGCAAAGATAGAGAGAGATTTTGTCAGTAGATACAGGGGGCAGCCAACACCATGATGATGGGGATGTCGGGGTCTTTGAAGCACTGTTTTTGTCCATCTTTCTCACTAGAAAATGCCTTGAGGCTTTGACAAATAGGTCGAACAGATTTGCTCTGGGATGGGACAGCCTGTTTCTGGATTTCACAAGATGAAACAGGGCAAACATGTCCTTTGACAAGAATTCACAAGCATACATGTTGGCAAGTTGTTTTCTACACGATCAGTTTGTTAGTCAAAATGCAAGCTTTGCTTGGCTGGCTTCAATCTCATTTTGTGATTGTAATCCATGTTCTTGTCCATTCACACCGTGTTTTTTCTTCGCATTGTTTAACCAGTATGGGATTCTTCCTTTTGACTCTTGGGATTTCCGAGAACAATAACATCCAACCCATCAGTTTTTGTTTTTCAGTTTTTCTATGTTTTTCTTATTTCTCTGGCTCTAATGAGTCGCGCGCTAGCCGCCGCTTGCAGGGTTCTCTAATTAAGCAGAAAGGTGAAAAGCGGAGTGTAAGAGGTTCCTTGGTACTAGTAATCAGGGAGATGGACAGCGGTCTCAAAAATGTTGAGGAAAGTGAATTCTACGAGTTGAGCGAATCGAGGTAGACTTTGGTGAAGTCAAGGATCCAGCTTGCAAAGCCTTGCTGCTGGCCGCTGGGTTGCACGAAGCTGTCAGAATTCATGTCCCACTATGAACTTTTTTTTCTCCTCCAGGGTCTCTACTAAGATCTATGAAAAGGAGTTGTCCAAGATCAGCGTTGGGCTGGCTTTTATTGGCTTATTCAGATGGCTCTTCATGTTTTCATGATACCCGGCACACTTTCGCCCGTAGCAAGGCCACAGCCCTCTTCCTGAACTACCGTTTCTTCGAGGGAAAAGCCGGTTCCACCCGATCCAGCTCCGATTGACGAGTTCGAGACGTCAACGGCTCCAGTTGAGAAAAAGAGTTCCAGCGGCCAGAGACGAATGACAACCTTAATCTGGCGCAACAGAGTTGCTGCATGACTATGCTATCTCGTTTGCTCAAATGCACGGGCTCAACAACTTCCCATGTGTTCAACTGTGCACCTGGCAGGCTTCCGCTGTCGCCCTGGAAAGCTGCGAGAAAAGTTGGCCAAGTTGCAGATTTCGCAGGGAGGTAATGACTCGAAACGGCACTCCCGTATTGGTATCTATAGTCTTTCAGTGTATCTCTTGCACTAATTCTTCGAATGTTGTGAATGTTCTCCCTACTTTTGGGGGGGTCGGCCACAACCAAGCCTGTTCGATTCGCAAGAAACATTACCATATTCAAAGGCTTTTGCAATGGAGAAGTCAGACCTGCAATTTCTCATATGAAGGTCATATTGTATTGTTAGCTTACCATAGCAAGGGCACTTTGTCTATATTTTTGCTTCTTTGACAATTGCGCAGAATTGTTCTACAAAAGGCTGCCAAAACATGACACGATTTAGAAAGTGAGACATGTACTTGTTACTTGTACGTATAATCCTTGTCTTTTATTCATGATTGAGTCTTTTTGAAATCATTTCATGTCTGGAAACCGTATGGCCGGGCCTTTCACGGCACGGACGTGCGCGAAAGCGGTAGCGAGATTGCTTTATTGCAGTGGCCAGCGGGGCTGCATAAACAGAAATAGATGAAACCATCCGTGAGGTGCATCCTGACACCCACATCAAGCGAGCACGGTTCACAATCGCGTCAAAGTAGTTAAAGGCGTTTGCCAATTGAAAATCCTCCCTCATAGCATAAACTTTGAAATGCCCCCCGTTCTCGTGAAATGCGGTGGGTGCAGCTTCAAGATGGTAACCCATCTCAACATGCTTACTTTTGGACCCTGTCATGTTGACAATATATCCACACATCAATGAGTGGATGACATATTTACTGTAAGAATTGTAGCACCGTGGCTCATTGTTCGCAAGCATTCCGGGCACTGAGTTTCCATAGTAACAAATTCTTGCGTCTCTTCTCTGCGCATTGCTCGTGTGTGCTTTGCGGTTTGGAGGGGCGTGTCTGCATGTCCAACCAAACGTCTACTTTGGTTCGGCAATGTGTATAGCATTTTCTTGAGTTTCGGAGGTGTTGGCATGTATCACCCCCCCTTTCCCACCCCCGCTTAAATGGAGGGGTGATTTGATCCATTTCTACAGCCGTGTGTTGTGTGAGTAGGCTCCCCTCCGACGCTGCGGCAGGAGCACTGGTGACACTCCTGGACCTGGCGCTTATTCAGGTCCGGGAAGATGCAGCCAAGTTAGATGCCGGACCCCAGGGACCCCAGCGACCCCAGGGGGGTGCAGAAGGTAAGGCAACATCACTCCAGATTTTTAGGCCAGTGGCACATGATTCATGAAGTAGTGACAAACCATGGTAAACCTTGGCAAGGTGCATCCAGATACGGATGAGGATCGGAATTCGGCATCAATGAAGTTGGATAAGTTGGTGTTGAACCAGGGTCCATTTGCCTTTGCGAAAACGTGTTTGTGAATGCCAGCAGTGTTGGAGGTTGATTTGGCCTACCACTTTCCGTTGCAAAGGTGGCCTTCCCATGCCAGGCATGTTGACCCAATTCGGCTATTGAGAACGGCAACCCGCACTGAGGTAGGCTGAGTCACTCAGAGTTTCACGCGCCCCCCCCGGGCGCCTGGTGGGATGACATTGGCAAACCATGTGAAGTTACAAAAAACTAGCAATCAGAGTTAGGGAAGGTCACATTCCAACCAGATTTGACATTTGGACATTTAGAACCACACAACTACATTCAACTGAACAAATCTTAAGGCAGGTACGGTTTCGAACGATCCTGTGGATCTTTCTCTGGGCCCCCGTGGTTGAGCATTCCAGCAGGATGTTCCACAGCGGGTGGCTAGGCAGCCATGCCCCACCAACTGAAGAGTCGTGGTAGGTGTGAACTGCAAGAGTTGCACCTGGTACAGGCAATAAGTCTATATGTTTATGTTTGACATTCTATTCAGTTTGTTGCTAAGTTCTGTACGTTCATTCGGTAAAGAACTCGGCTATATCCATACGCAGTTTGATGCCTGATCCTTTGATTTCACAAGCGGTATTGATTTCTGGCACCG
Source organism: Symbiodinium sp. clade C Y103 (assembly GCA_003297045.1). Classification (NCBI taxonomy): domain Eukaryota; class Dinophyceae; order Suessiales; family Symbiodiniaceae; genus Cladocopium; species Cladocopium sp. clade C. The sequence goes on from BGPT01002634.1 coordinate 16,527, forward strand.
TGCCGTCCCTGGCTGGCGCCATATTAGACTAATGCGCGCAGTTTCTGCCATTGAGGAAAACTTGGATGGTCCAGCGTGTGAGCCGGTATACATTATAAGTTGAAATTATAAGCTTGGTGCCATTGGGAAATCAGAAAGATACGAACCTGGGTTCTCGGCCAATGGTTTTTTAGTCGAGATGATCATGAACAAACAACCTATTCATACGAACTGCTCTGGCGACATGGACTGGAGGATTCGTCGATAGATTCACAGATTTGGATGTCATGGTGGCAAAGAATTGTTTTTTTCCTGAAGAGTTTTTCGCCTCATTCTGTGTGAGAGCAAACCCTACTTTGGCAAGGCTTGTGCTTGCACAGCAAGACGTGCTTCAACACGAAGAAACTTTGATTTCAGCAATCATCAGCAGACATTTGTCCTGGTGGGTCAACGACGGGTCGCTGAACTGAACATCAGCATTTGATCCAACTCTGCCGCCGTTTCTTTCAAGTTGCGCGCCAGCGTTTCGGGGACCGCGCTTCGCAGCCGTAGCCCCTGGGAGATGACGGAGCCGCCGGGGAAAAAACCCAAAGTTGGTGCCCGGGAGCTGACGACGTTGCGCTTGGGGGATGCCGCCCTGTCCATTGATGCTGCGGGTGGATCTCTGGCCTCGTTTCAGCTGGGCCAAGGACCCAACCCGCTCTGCTGGGATTCCGCCGTCCATGACAACTTGGATCCAACGGTGACGGAGCCCAGGCCCTTGGGGCATTTTTTGTGTTTGGATCGATGGGGTCCGCCATCTGAAGAGGAAGAACGCGCCTTGGAGCGCAGAACTTCGTTGTGGGGCAGTTCAGTCCTGTCTTGCTCAGGTTGCCTCCCCCGAGGTAGAAAGAGTGAATGGAGATGGCTCCTGAAGCATTCTTAATTCTTTTGGAAGCACCGGATTACAATGAAGTGGAAACATACTTTCAACCACATATAAGCACAGAGACAACGGTGTTAGATAATCCAGGAGCGGACACAATACCATCCGCTTGAACTTGTATGAAGATTTTCTTTCCAACCGCCTGATTTGCCAAGTTTCTCGCCCCCTTCGCTCCAGGACAGTTCCAATTGGCCAAGCCACTCAGTCATTGGGCTATATATCCCCAATCTATCTCTGTGATTTTCATATCTAATGATTTTAATGACATTTTCCAATTTTCATTCTTTTATTTCCATCTTTTTATGCCCCACATTTTCCAAGTTTTTACCACCAGAAACTCCACTCCCGTCCTTCTTTGCCCAGGCCAAGGGATGCCATACCACGGCGAGGCCACAAGCCGCCACTGGCATTGGAGCAGCAGCGCTTCCCAGGCCGCGCGGCTTGGGGCGCAGCTCCCCATGGCAGGGCTGGAAGTGGAACGGAGCGTGGAACTGCTGACGTGCTCGGCGATGCTGGGATGCCCTTGGGGTTGGGTAATCCCACGGATCCTGAGTGGTTAATAGGTGAAACCTTAGTTAGTAAGCCCCCATTTCTTGGGATGATTCCAGTCATAAATGGGTGAACTAGCCCCAGTCACTAACCACCAGGTGGAATCATCCTGCAAGTTGAGGTTGGGATGATGACCACACGGAACCAGCCCAATCTTTTTTGAGGGAAAGCATGGGGGACAAAGAATAGAGCCATACAGAGTAGAAATCCGGCAATGTCATGTGTAAAATGGGGATATTAATTGATTGGGATAAATATAGCCACCATTAAAGTACAAGCAAATAGTATGGTTGGTCATGCACTTGGGGGAGGTTAAAGCCTGCGGAAAATTGGGGATTCAAGCATCAAATTTGGGGATGTGAATAGGGAATCCAAGGAATCCAACCAACAATGTGCGATTCTTGGGTTTATCCGGAAATGTTAAATGGATTTTTGATGGATTGTTGCTATGAGAATCGGCGGGGCAAGTGAGCCACTTGCTAGGTGGAGAAGGTTGGCGGAGACAATGGACATCCATTGGTAGTGAGAATGGATCTATTTTTGATGACGTGGGGAACTTGCCGCCATTGAGACTCCACTCCAAATTGAAATTGGTCAAAAGGGGTAAGCTGGACAAGTTGGTTGCCGTCCACTTGCGTGATGATGTCCTTTTTCAGGGTATTTACCCTTGAACTCTGATTTCCTCATCCCAAGATGTTTGTTTTTTCCTTTCCCCTTGTCTTGTGGGCCATGATGTTGGACAAAACTAGACCTTCCTCAAAGTGTTCAAGTGCCACATCGTTCGGTTAAGCCCAGGAGAGCCAATTGGTCCTTCGAAACCAGGGCGGCACTTGCGAGAATCCGAGATGAGGTGAAGAACATCAACAAGCTCGGCAGAAACTGCGTCATGTTCATAGAGTTTTTCCCTTCGCTGCCAGGTATATCAAGAAATTTACGGGGTTGTAGAGTGCATAGAGCTATATGCCCAGGAGTAGGCTGGGACTAAGTGGACTTAGCAGCCAGATTCTAACTAGCAAGGGTGGGTCATAAACGCGCCAGGCCTGGTGCTTAGGGTCAAATGAAGGGATTGAACTATGCCTTGGCCTTCTGATTTTCTGAATGCTCATGCCTGTTGGCTGCATTTCTCACCTTGTGCATTGGTGATGAGGAATTCTCAACATGGTTCAACATCCCAGCATTGCACCTCCGTTCCTTACTGCTGAAACGCGAGTGGACTGCAACGGGAAGCGCGGATTCACTCAGGTGGACAACTGGTTGGGTGGTCAGGAGAGTTAGGGTAAGTACCCCTAGCTGTGCGGGGGGTAACGCCCAGGATGAACAAGAAACTAGTTGACTCAAGTTTATCCATAGGTTGAGGTTCTCAAATAATGATGAGCCCCAACACATTCCAACTGAAGATGACACCCCTTCATTCGGATTCCATCCCCCCACCGTTTTATTGATGTTGGTCCCTTAAGCACTGCGGTAGGCTTCCCGCGGCTGTTCCGACGTCTTGTGGGATGCGCAGCGGGAATTCCCCGTGGCCGTGACCGCAGATGGGGCGCAGGATGCGCGCTGCATGACTGGAGGAAACGACGATGTCTTTAGCTACGAGGTGAATCCGAGTGATCCATATGGCTGGGTCGTTTGGCCAAATTGGCTGCGGCAAACGTTTTGAAGGTTATTTCTTCAGGGGTGTCTTAGGAGGCTGGGGTGGGGTCCAAACTGAAACAATCTCGAAGCGGTTCGGATTTATATTCCCATTATTTCGGGCTCTTCCAAGTGAATATCTCTAATTTCAGAACAGATCAGATACTATTACTAAACCAAAGATTTTGCTGGCCTATTCGATACTAGGAGAAGAAGGAAACACCGTTAAGCCCCTGCCGCACCCCGAGGTTTGTGCCTTTACTCCAAGTCAAGGCTTGCTCCTGGGCTACCTATGGCCCCGGTGCCACTATCCTTGGGTCTCCTTATGGTGCAGCAGCACGGATGGAGAACCCCGTGCGCGTGGCTTGGAGTTTGGCACAACGGGATTGCATCAACCTTTTCCCATCCTCACGCGACATCCTCGCATCTTTGGGCTGCCGACCTTTGAACACCTGGAACCTCGATTTGATAGGCTAAATGGTCCTTGAAATCCTTTCAAGCCGTGTTGGTTGTTGGTTGGCGGATGATCTTGGAGAAGGGCGTATATGAATGTATATGACATATAGAGCAGAAATCTGACCCGAAGCAACTCGGAAGCGAAGTATGCGACGTGTACAAATCTTATCAAATCTTGCGATATCTTGAGATCGTCTTGTCATGCTTTGTTGGGGTCCAGGCTGCACCAAGTTGAGCGACCTTAGAGGTCTCTTCAGGGTTCTTGGGCTGCTTGGGGTTGCAGCCAAGGATGCCATGGCGACTTTTCAGAAGTCCTTCTGCTGTTTCTTGTTGGAAATCCCCACGGACTTCTGCGGTGTGCAAGCCATCACTGTGGCTACAGGAACGGCAACGACCCTGCGGCTCTCTGAGAAGGGCTCCGAGCGGAAGTTCGAGGTGCAACAACGGTAATGAAACATGTGCTAGTCCACATGGTTTTTGGATGCTGCACGTTATTTCGGGATGCCATTTTTTCTCCCACGAAAACAATAGAATTTGATCATTTTCAAAGTGGTACCAGCTTTTTAGCGTATCCGCTTGCTGTGTTGATTCAACGATTTTTTTTCCCATGTGCAGGGTTTTCTAAATTTTGGGTCTTTCCAACAAGTCGCCATCGAAGCCCTTGAATCCCTTGAAGGTCACAGTGCCTGATGAGCTCGTTTGATGCTCGTGCTGGGAATATTGCTTTGGACGTAGGAAAACGAAGACGGCGAGGAATGCTGCGGCCGTTCGGTTGGTTGATGAGATAGGCCTTGGATATCTATATCTACATGTGAAGATACATGCAGATAGATAAGATCAGATTGGATTGGATTGGAAGGATAGATAGATGGATAGATAGATCGTTCATGATCGTTCGATATGTACATTCGCAGTTACACATGCACATCGCCCACCGTACACGCAGAACGTGCATATGAGATGTGCTGATTATGCCGTTTGAAACCCACGAAGCGACATTTGGTCATTGGTTGGGGCCACCGATGCAGCGTTGGCTCTGTAGCTCCGTGACTGCCCATTAGGGAGGCCCTGCCCCAAATGCTAAGTGCCTTGCCAAATCGAAGGGAGGAAACAGGGTGATTTCGGCTGTGCTCCTGACAGTTTGGAGGTATCCCGGAGCTGAATGGATAGCGCCGTCTGGCAGTGTCAATCCAAAAATTCGTTGAAACCTGGCATCTGAAAACTGTGAAAGCTGTGGGCAAAAACTGAGTTGCTTCTGAAACTTGCGAAATTCCACACCAAAGCTCGGCCCTGGTGCTTCTTTTGAGCTGCCTCGAGGCTCATGAACATGAGTTCAGGCTGGTGGGATTGGTGAATTGGCCATTGATTCCCATATTTTTTGGCTGGTGGTCATACCGTAATTATCTATATGTAATGACCAAACATGGGGATAACTAGACTGGGGATTTTGTTGGCTGGTGGATTGAAATTTGCATTTTCCACGCCATTTTGGATGCTCAGATCCCAACTGACTACACCTTTTTGAGTTTTTGAGGGGTTTAAGCCACCAACCTGTGGGGAACTTACCATGACAGGGATAATCAGCAGTGCTGCACCCTACTTGATGGACTAAAGTGCCTTTGAATCTAGGAATAAATTGTTTCGGGGACTGCCAATGCACCGGAAGCTGGGAGGTCTGCCTCACGACTTGACCAGGATTAGTCCGCTAGGGTGGGGTGGAACAGCTGGCAGGGGAGGAAGAGTTTCCACCCCAAGTTTCCAGAAAATGGCACCTCCAAAATCTTCATTTTTTTTTGTTGGCCAATTTGAGACGAGGTCATTTTGTCTTATTTTGTGATAGTTGATTCAATTTCCTGATGTTTCATGCTGTCAGAGCTTTGCATGAATAATTTCCACTCATGCTGAGCAACAGGCGAAAAGCAACCAAATCTTAAATTGGGGGGAAGTGAGGTTGTTTATTGTTTGGTTGCTCACCTGCATACCATGCATCTGGTTTGACCATGGACACCTTCGTACCCATATACTCCAAAAGTCTTTTGTGAAATATCTCCATTGAATTATATAAATGGGTTGAAACTGCGAAAAATAGGATAGTGTTCCCAGAGGAGAACCATCCAGAGGAATTTCCGGGTGGGTGTTGACCAATGTTGGTTCATTCGCCGTGCTGAATCCACACTGGTTTGTGAAATCATTTATTTTTGGCTAAATCATGTTGAATCGCAAGTTTTTGCTGGTAGCAACATCACTGCTTACCTGTATATCACTAATCACATGAAAACTATCGTGGCTCTGGCTCAGAGGGAGGAAGCTCCGGGGCGGCCACGTGCCGTGGGGCGACCGGGAGGTGCTGCTGGTGTCATTGATAGAACGGGGGAGTTAAGAATGTTCTTTTAGGTATGGGCTGTGGTCAGTATTGTGAGTTAGTTAGTGAACTGGTTAGGATGGTCATGGTTAGCATAGTTACTCTTTAAAGGGAGTTAAGGTTAAGTATCATAAATATGGCCTATGGTTAGTCTAGTTAGTGAACCGGTGATGGTATGTGGGGCGCAATCCATGACAACTGCCACCCATTGCACCTGGGTTTAACTAAGTTCCGATCATCACTTAACTAGCTAACTCCATGGCACATCTAAGCAGGTAAGGGGGTGAGTTCACCCCTTACGTCCAGTGAACACCCAGTTTTTCAGGATAAATGGCTTGGCAGGTGGCAACATGGCACCCTCACAAGTGGAGAAAGACTTGAAGCCGGGGTACTCAGAAGTGGCCCGCCGCCTCGAAGGTGTCTGAATACGGGGGATTGCCCCCCCACAGATAGCCATTGATATGATGGGAAAGGTGATGATGATCCATTGGGCTTTGGGGTTTCCCGAAATTTTCAGACAAATCTATTTTCTTCTTAAAAGATGGGAAGTTCCAGTTGCCTTTTTTGGGCGGAAAACCCAGGATTCAGTACCCCAGGGCATATTGATGGCCCGTGTACGCTACATACAGCTGGGGTTATAGTCCGCTGGGTAGTTAAAACCAATGAACATATCAGGTAGCTCACCATTTTGGCGGGTTACTCTTGTATATATTCTCGCTTACATCCCCATTCATTTTGAGCAAATCGTCATTTTTCCATGGCTCAATCCGAAATTTTGGGGTCGTCAAATCACCATGCCCAGCTTGGTGAACCCCTCATACTTGAACCATTAATTTACACATTTTCTGCTGGTAAAATGGACAGGTTCCTTGTTTGAAGCATCATTTTTCATCCGTGAGGTGAGAATCTCCACGATGCCAAGGTCTGCCCTGATGGCCAAGGAGACTGAACGGTGGCTGGATGCGGTGGCGAAGGCGGTGAAGGAAGGCAGGACACCCAGCAGGGCAGTGAACGGTTGGGGGTTTTCATGGCTTCATGTTTGAAAACATCTGAATGATGTGCCTAGAATGGATCCCACTCCAACTTGACATTCCTTATATTCCTTGGGTTTGCGAAAAAGAGACAGAACATTTGACAAACTGGTTGTTTTCTTACAAAAAAGGTGCGTGCGGGGCCGGGCCTGCGCATTTAAGAAGAAATCATCAACGAATGCCATCAGCATCCTTCTATTCTGAAGGTGAAACTATCCCAGCTCTGACGATGAAGAATTACACAGCCATCCAAATTTGTGCTCTGAGTTTGTATATGGCAGGTAAGCATGTTTTGGCACGTGTGGTTTATGGTTGTGAATGGGATATAACCCTAGCTCGACAACTTACTTGCCCACATGTTTATATTTCAACCCCAGTTAGAGGACTTAACGATCAACTGCCGAAGTTTTTGCAGCTGTGTTCTTTGGGTTGCGCAGCAATGCAAAAAGGACAATTTGGGAGTCAACAAATCCAACCGGAGGGATGTTTCCTCCAGAATTCCACCATAGTAATCCCCAACAAAGAATCAAACAGATACCCTTTGGTAATCAAACGTGGCAATGGGAAATCCATTATAAATGGAGGGTTTAATGGGAAAATCATCTATAAATGATGGATTTTCCATTGCCACGTTTGATTACCGGATGGTAGAAACATCAAATCCCACTAAAACAGTTATACCCTCCGGTGTCCTCAAACGTGGCAAGCTGGGAAATCCTCCAATTAAATGGAGGTTTCTAGCTGGGAAAATCATCGAACCAAATGGTGGATTTTCCAGCAAGCCATGTTTGATTACCAGATTACCAGGTCTTCTGATTTCCAGATTGCTAGATTTCTATTTGATTCATCTACCAATGGTAAATTGAACCTTTTCTGATTTCGGGGGGTTACTGCAGAACTGGAGCATTTTTGCGGTGCCAGGCTGGGATGGCTTTCAAATCCAGCAGGCCGTGGCAGAGGTGGTGACGGAAGATCCCGTGGGCACCGCACGCTTCATGGAGACGACCCACCGGCCCACGCAGGTGGAGGGCGGCAGTTGATTGGTTGATATGTGTGGCATTGTGTGACATATATATCCTAGAACATGGCATATAACCATGGCAGGCATATATGATATGAAATCACAAGATATATGTTGGTTATCAATATGGACGTGCTATATATAAATATATTTTTATATAACAGATAATTGAACACACATATCTAAAATCGATGACGGATTATATACACATACATGGACATGCTTGCAAGCCCATTTGCAGATTATTTGTTGGTTGTTCCACTCATCTACGGATTCTTTCAGAGGGGTTCCGTTGGAAGTTTGATTGGAAGAGATTGGACGTGCTTAAACTTTGTTTGTAATGCAATCCCACCAAATTGGTATAACGGTATAATCAGGTATGTTGGGGATGGCAGCCATCAAATTGGGTTTTCAGATTAGGCTGATCGGTAGGCTGAGCTGAAGGCAGTTTATTTGGCCCCTTTCTGGGAGAATTCTTCCGGAAAAGCCGGTCAGTAACTGGAATGTCCGCAACTCTCTGCTATTGGAACCTGGCACTGGCGAGTTTCTATATTTGCAGATGGCTAAATCGGGATTTCAACCCCAAAATGGGGGATTCACCACATCAAAAAGCCGCTTCTGATTGGCTCAGTCCAGGCCATGGCGGTGATTGGGATGGACGATGAAGCCGAGGAGCCATGGATATTCTTGTGTGGCTTCATGGTTGGAGTTTTTCGATGTCCAAAAGCGTCAGCACATCAGCCGAAGGCAAAGCAACAACCCAACCCTGGGAAATTTGCCCCCTGGAAACTGAAAAGTGCTGTTGGACAGTAGTGTTGTGTTGACTCATAACCACCCAAGAATCTCACGGTATGTTACCCCTGAGGAGTGGGAACATGCTGCCCAGCACTCAGTCCCGTATACGCTTCTGAATGTGGCTGTGGCTGGGCATGGGGCAAGAGGATAATTACCCCCAAAATCGTGATTTAACGGGAAAGGTGAAACGGATCTGTCACTTGCAAGCATTCCCACACCCTTCCCGGCAGATTGCAGTATTTCAAAGATGCATTCTCATAGCCATACCCTGCATCACCACACATTCGGTACGTCCCCAGTATTTCCAGCAAGGTTCACTACCACGACAAGATGATTAGCGGTGCATTCAGTGCGATGTGGAGTACCTACCCGTGACTTGGATCTAGAGTTTCTTCAGTCACGGCGACGAAACTGAAGGATCTGAGTAAGAGCCAAGTGGCGGTACCTCCCTGAAAACCGACAACCCGAAAAATGGGTTGGGAAGATTCTTTTCCCTCAGGATTTCTGGAAAATTAATATAGCCTCCGGTAAATTAACATAGATCATGAACATACACCATTTTAGTGGAAACTAAACTAATCTTCCAACCTCTATCTGGCAGGGTCTATGTTAATTTACTGGAGGGTAGGACATGTTCAGTTGTGCAGATTGCATGGCCTGAACCCCCCGACCCAGGCGGATTCCACAGGAAGATCCTTGGGCGGACAATGTGCCCAAAGTGGACTGTGAAATCGTCTGCCCCGGTAGCGTGGTGGCAACGAACTGGATGTGGCTGGCTTGGTGGATAGCCAGCAGGCATGGGAGGGATACAACCAACAAACCTCAGTGGTTCAAATGGGGACAAAATGTGAGATTATCATCAAAAATAGGGGGATCTAAACACACACACACACACATCCACAAAGAAAATGTGCTTGTAGCCAGCTCATTTTTCTGTGCAGGGTGCTAAGATTGGCAACATATGTTGCGAAGGTCCCCAGATCTGCTGGTGCCATCTTCTCAGGTCAAGGGATTGTGATGACCTCGACTGGGTTGGCCTTGCGCGGTGAACCGGTGGGCATGTGATGCAGAAATCTCGACTCGTGGGGGGAATCCACCCCCAGGTCGAATCTTCCCGATGCCGGAAAGAAAAAACTCCCGCGGTGCATCAAGTTCTGCCCACTAGGCGATTGCCCCGGTTGAAACGGTGAAAGGTCCCAGTCATCACCTACGAGAATAGCATCACATCGAGCATCCAACCGGTTTGTATTGCTGTTCAAGTCCGCGTTGAACATGTTGCTCCATCTCCCCCCAAAAAATATGGTTCTTGTCCAAGCATAGCGTGCCCCCCATTCCATCGCAGAAACTTCATTTTCCACATGAAGATGCCATAAACTGATGGTAAATTGATGGTAAATCCATGGTAAATCCCGCATTTTCCAGGTGATTTTCCCACATTTTTTGGATCCGTTTAGGATCTCCTCAGCTCCCGCAGCTGGAGGGCCCAGGCTCCATGCCCCCCCTGTTGGCCACGCCGCTGGGGCCCATGGTCCGGCGCGTGGACTCGGTGAAGACCAAGACACTCGGTGAATCCACGGGAGCTGTGGAGGCTTCGTGTCTACTTGAATACGCACACACACACAGAGAGATATATATATATATATAGATAGATAGATTAGATTAGATTAGATTAGATTAGATTAGATTAGATTAGATTACATTAGATTAGATTAGATTAGATTAGATTAGATAGACAGATAGATAGGTAGATAGATAGATAGATAGATAGATATATATATATATATATATTTATACACATTATACACAAGGAGTTATATGAATATCATATTAGCACATACATAGATTACATATGTGAACATACCTGTATGTGTACACATACAATTGCGTATCTAATCTTGTCTAAGTACATGGGATGTGTCCTGAAGCACCGACCCGCCAAAAAAGCCAAGATTTGCTTCTGAATTGGACACAAAGACCATGAAATGATATGAAAAGGGTACTGTATGCGACATGCCCACCTTAGCAACGGATTCTCTAGTGAACCGCTGCTATCCTTGCAGCTGTTTTTAGATGATCAAGGCCATGCTGCGTGAAATGTCATCCATCTTCAGGATTCAGCTGGGGACCCGAGTGCCGCGATTCAAACCGATCCAAATCAGGACGGCGCGGGACAAGTTGAGGAAGGGCCGTGGGCTGCTTGAAAAACATCAATGTCAGGTTGTACAGGTGCCTGATTCCGGCCTTTTAGTGATTCTGCTGGGAGTGAATCATGTTGAGATCGAGAGCGTCAAGGCCGTTGAAAGAATCATTCAGAGTGTGCATCCAGATGCAGTTTGCGTTGAGCTCTGCGAGCCCCGGGTGAAAGCGGGCGGCTTGCGGGAAGAAGGGCGAAGAATCAGAGGGAGCTCCAAAGCTTCTTTGCGCAAAGACTTGGCAGATGAACTACGGAAACAAAGCTCTGATGGTGTGCGTGCTTCCGAAGAAGGTGCTGAAATGAAGATGGCCTTCCTTGAAGCATATCGGCTTTTGAAGCCGATCCATTTGGTGGATCGAGACATCCTCGACACAGCGCAACGCGTCCGCGCCGCCCAAGCTTCAGGTCCGTGGCCGCTGCTCCATCGCCGTTTGCCGCGGCTTGCAGAGGTGCTTTGTCGGAAGCACCTTGGATGGACAGTCCGAATGGCTGGCGGCCAAGCGGTGCCCGAAAGCTGCATGCTTCGCATGTTTCACCGAGGCCAGATACAGCTTCCCTGGGCCATGCGACGTGAGGTCTTGGAAGCGCAGAGGGACATCAATGGTCAGAAGATGGTACCCGTGGAATCGCTCGAGCGCCTGTCTGACCGGCAACGGATCGAGGAACTCATGTTGGGTGGACACGTGCCTATGCCCCCTGAGCTGCGAGATTGGCTGGGCCCAGAGTCGAACTATGATGTGGTGACTCGAGTGATTGGCTTTGAAAGGGATGCGATCATTGCCCGCAACATCCGAGAAATCCACCACGAACCCGTGGAATATGCGCCTCACGGGTTGAATGGCCCCTTGGTCCTTGCAGCTGTGGGGAAAGCCCACGTCCAGGGAGTGGCCCGTCATTTAAAGCTGCCGCTCTCAGAACTGCATCAAATCATTGCAGACTTCAGTGACGATGCCTTTTTTGTGAGTGACGATGACGATGAATGACAGCAAAAAATCCATGCCCATCCCATCCCTTCAGCCCCGAAATAATCTGATTTTGTGGGCTGCACGACACTTGCGTTTGCTAATGGTTTTTTGGACACGGACTTTTGGCCAATGCCATGGCACATCGCATATTCAGTTCACTGACCAATCTCACACCGCAGCAAGGAACGATGAAAGTGGAAAGTGGGTGAATCAGTGACCTGGCGACCAGGGTGAAAAAACCCGACTCTAATGCATGTCCCCTCATCTTTCTGCATTTCAGTGTGTCAGGGCAAATTCAAGCTCAACATGGAGGTTGAGTTGTGTATTTCCTATGGTAATATATAAAATACAACCTAAGGTTGTCAGAACTTTTCCAAGATTTCCCTCTCCAATTCCGGTGAATCATGGATCCAGGTACCACTTGTTGCAGAAAGTCGGAGCTGGCACCTTCTGCAAGGTGCAACTGGCAGGGATGAGGTGCTGTGTACTTGGGTTGGTTTTGGCTGCAGGAAAGGTGAACAAGCTAGGCCCCAAGAGATCCAAAGGCTAAGATCCCAATATTCTTCATGGACTTAGAAGGCTTTACCTTCAATCTTCAAGCAATTTTCCGTTGCAAGCTGTGAATTTGCCGGAGGGCATCTGGTTACGCTCTGGTAATCAAACATGGCAATGGACAACTCTCCCCATTTATAGGTGATTTTCCCAGCTAGAAAATGCTAGATGATGTTTGTATATGTTTCATCATTTTGCCCTAATCATCTCCCTGTTCTCCAGCATCAAACAGCTGCCAGAAAGGTACTGCTGGCCGAGAGCGAGAAGGGGATCCATGCAGTGAAACGCTTCGGGCGGATGGTGCCGGAGTCGGAGGGAGGTCAAAATCCCTTGAAAAGGAGGGTTAACTAAACAAATCTAAACATATCTAAACTATATCTCTAACATGGTGGTTTCAAAACCAAGCTTGGAGGTTTAACGTGGTTGTAGCCCATCCTAATATCGGGATATATGGTATATGTATATATATATATGTATATATATATATATGCATGTTTGTATGTAATTGTATGTATACATAGAGCCTAAACATATTTTTAAGTACTTTTGATATGGGACCACAACATGACCAGATCCAAGATCAAACCAATGTTTATGGGGGGCATTCAATATTAGGGGGAAAGGATTAGTACAATTTAATGAACACCCACCGCAACCCCCTGTTGTCAGTATTGGATCCATTTTTTTGCGGGACCCATATCCTGGGGATGGGATGGGGTTATAGTTGCCTACATACATGTATGTTCTGCATTGATCTATTGCAGGTAGATTTACATGAACGGTTGAGTCAGGTACGTTTCCCTACGTGGATCGGTCCATGATTTATGCTTTTCCTAGGTGAAAGTGGGTAAACATGCCAACACCCTGGATGATTTGGATGGTCTGAAGGATCAAAATCGCAAGGATGCGTGTGTTAATCTTGTTTGTGGCACCTAATGCCAGTATGGACTGTTGAATTGTGCTTTTATGATTGTTACCAGTATTACCATCATTATCATTGTCCTTTCTATTGCCGGGAATATGTGTAGATCATCTTTCACCCCTGAAAAATCACACAAGAGTTGGAATCCTGGAAACTATGGGGAAAACATCATTGATACCGATCAAAGCCTTCTTGCTTCACCATGGAATTTCCCCACACAGGTGTTGAAGAAGCGCATGGTGGCCAAGTTCGATGCCAGCGGCGCCAGCACCGTGCCCTTTCAGCAGTGCATTGATGAAGAGATCCGGATTCTGGGGAGGCGAGGGGATGGTGGCAGGTCGGGTGAATCTTAGCCATTTACAACCACTAATAAGAGCTGATGAACCGTCTATTGTTTCGGGGTCAGGTGGGGTGGTTGAATCCCCATGAGGGGTTTCTGGTTGAAACTACAATTTGGGTGCAGGGTACCCTCGAGTGCATTGAATTGGGTAACGTCAGGCTGCTTTCGGTTAAGTTGAAGACTAGCTGCTGCAAAATGCTGCTTGATGCTGCTTGTACCATCCCATTGAAAGGAAGTTCCGAGGATTTCCCTATTTCTGGGAACATGTAAATCCCACTTACTTTTTTCATCTAGATTGTGGTTTACCTACGGGATTTGAATGGATTTGAGGGGTGCAATTCCCTCTGCCGCTTCCTGGAGGATGTCGCATCCGCATGTAGTGCAACTACAGGAGGTGCATCCTCAAAGCTGCCCATTGGGCCTACCCTCAAGGTCAACCGTGGTTTGCTAGCTTTGTGGGTTAGTTGAGTTTTCAGTTCGAAATTGTGAACCGTGTATTAATCCCTTCCCCCAATATTCAATTCAACCAATAAGTGACCCCAAAATGAATAGGTCCAATACTAAACAAGGGATGTAGCGGGAGATGTTGCACAAAGTGGAAGGGGGTTCTGTAACCTGTTAGCCATACCCTCTGGTGGTCACACATGGCTTAGCAAACATGGTTTCAGGCGGAAATGTGGAGTTTGCCAGCTAATTTGCACCTTGGAATCTCAATGAATTCATCAGCAGCTCCAAAACCAGCCAGGTGCTTGATGACCCCCTGGATGAGAACTTGTACCTGATCTTTGAAGGTTTGCCTGGAGGACAGTTGATGAACTGGAATGAGCAGAGCTGCAGTTATTCAGCTGGGCCGGCAGTGGAAAGGTCCCTTGGTTTGTCTCAGAATAGTATTTATTGGATGGTGCCACTTCCACCGAGGCTGCAGAGAAAATCGCCCCCCCCCCAAAGCAAAATAACTGGGCATTTAACTTTGCATGGGGAAACAGGTGGTTTCAGAAGGTTCAAAAGCCACCAGGTTGGGGAGTGCTGTCACTGACAGCCGGCCTTTGGCTGACGGCCATGCTGAGCGCAATATTCTCGTTTTCCGCGAAGCGCTGGCGAAGCACTTTGCGCACCAACTGGCCGATGGCATCGCATACATTCACTCTCTAGGTGCGCGATGGTGGGAGGTTTGCGGAGGAGTGGGTGGGTGAGTTGGTTGCCGTTGGTGACAGGGATGGGCTTGTTCAAGAAAAAGTTGCTTTAGTGAGGCCTTAATGTACCTTGTTCAAATGGTTTAGGGGTACACCCCAATTCTGGACAAGCATATTACGTTGTAATCAGGCGGGCCACCGAAACAGTGATGATTGTACAATTTCAAATGGCACACTGCCATGTCACACCCCAATACATTTAGTCTATATTATAGTGATGATTGCAATTATGTCCAATCATAAATGGAACCGGCTCACAAATTGCTTTGGGGTGCATCCCAGTTGACAAGTGGGAAGAACCATTTTATACCGCGCTTGCAACATGATATGTACACACACACATATATATACTTATATGTATGTATACTGTATACACCAAATCTTGCCAGTTGTGGGATGCCCGCCTGGGCTTCATTGCAGTGGAGGTGTGATACACAAAGACCTGAAGCCCGACAACTTAGCCTCTTGCCGGATGTGGGGGGATGTGGCACGTCGAGCACTTGTCCAAAGTGACCTTGGGGAATCCAAGCCCTGTTGGAAAAGTAGGTAGATACGTAGGTAGGTGGTAGCTGGGTAGATCATGGTAGATCTAGAATTCAATATGCAAGTATGTAATGTAGATAAGTGTGATGCACAGGCACCACAAATTCAGAGCATTCAAGCACACAGAATGTACTGCCCTGCAACTGCCATTCCTACTTGGAGGATCATCCCACGGATCGAAAGTGCTTAGTAAGCCTAATAGTTGGGAAGTCCCCCATTCAGTGGGGTTATCCCATATCTAGCTGGCTTATAAGTACGATTTAAAAACCTGCCATGACGGCGCAGGTCTTGTCCCGGGAAGTGCCCGAAGCTTGGCTCTGCCAGCTGGACGTCTCTAGATGGCCCCAGCTGCCAGAGCTGGAGAGTGGCAAGGACCTGCCCAAGGCGAACCGGGGGTCTGCGCTAAAGGAGTGGGGGTCCAGGGAAAGCGATCATTCCATTTCTGCAGAGGAAGCGCTACAATTGACTTTTTCTTACCATCGTTGTGTGGGGAATCCTCCGGTTCTGGAGAACTTATCTAATTAGTCTGAGAGGGAAACAAATGATGGAATTTCCTCGCCACGTTGGACTATTGGAGAGTAAGCACGGGTTTTCGGAAACACATGAAACATCCAGCCAGTACAGAAGCAATCTGGCACCTTCAACCTGTCCCATTCCCACCATGAACCGATCTCTGGTCACCGTGCCAGGTGGACTATGGGGAGCTGGTGGCAAACTCCCATTTGCAGATGAAGCATTTTTACCTACCCTTCGGTAATCAAACATGGCAATGGGAAATTGTCTATAGATGGGGGTTTTAATGGGAAATCAGCTAAACATGGAGGATGTTCCATTGCCATGTTTGATTACTGGAGTTTTTAAATCCTATTTTTTCTCTTTACAAGTGGTGAGCAGTGAGAAGGGCGTTATTGGTGATGAGAAATGCTTTGAGAACTAGACAGCGTAGGGCAGGCAGCAATCAAACTGACACTGTCGGAACAAGCATGGATCATTAGAACACTGTTCAAAAGACAAACACACACTCACACACACACACACATGCACGCGCGCACACACACATACGTGTATATATATATAATTTAATTATATCATTTATATATATATATATCTATATATAGACACATACGCATGCACATGCACATGCACATGCAAAATCATACACATATAAACTGCACCTATACATCTGCATGCACGCCCGCATACATGTAAACAAATAGACACAGTACACTGACAGTACACGACATTGATTCGCCATGTGAAGTGCCCAAACTCTTGTGCTTGGTCGCTTCCGGTCGCTGGAAAAGCCTGGTGGTCCGCCTTGTTTTCCCAGGTGAAGATTGCGGATTTCAATTGCGCGGAAGAGCGTCCAGGGCCCAACTTTGAGATTTTCGATGCCCAAGGCCGTGGCCGGGGGGCGTTTCTTTGGGGATGGTGTTTGGGGGATGGACTAAGCACCCTTGAAAGTGTGGAGGGAGCCGAAGTAGAGCAAGCCCGATAGAAAATACCCTACTGAAATGATGATAAAGTACTGTAAACAATATGTTCTCGCTTTCTATTTTATGGGTTGCTGTAATTCATTCTGTTCCGAATTTGAAGGTACCAAGGCCCCAGGAGGTTCGATGATTCGATGTGGGAAGGCACTCAGAACTTCACCCCTCCCGAGTGCTTCAGAAAAGAAGATGATGCTTGGTTTGGAAGTTGCTGGAAGTTGTGTCTCATCGAGGTTTCGGAATGTCAAAGTTGGGCATGATTCAAGCCTGCTTAAATCCACAGAAATTGGACTGAAAAGCGGTGAAACAGGTGGGGAACTTGAGATGCCCCGAGCCATACCCATTCGGGTGCATGGAAAAGGGCACCGATTGACAGACGCCATGGATCCCTTCATCAACCACCATGTATCAGTAAATCATCTACCTTCCACCTTCTGGGAATCCGGGCTGTTGGACTCCTGGCACGTTGTGGCCACCATCTTTATAGCCGCTCCAAGGATGGCGTCATCAAGGGCAAACCCCGGGACATGTGCCGTGGCTGCAAGAGTTGGTATCAACTATCAACCAGCCAACCAGTCAAAAGTAGGTTCCCAACCATCCACATTTTTTTTCTTTTCGCGGTGTGGTTTTGCATTTGTGAGACTGTTGAGGGCTGCGAGGTTCTGAGTCCGTTCTGAAACCACATGGATCAAGGTGGTCGCTGGGCTGTGTCCTTTTCGTGCTGGTCTATGGGCGTTGCCCCTTCTGGGCAGAAGACAATCTCCTGTTGCAGCTGCAAATCATGCAATGTACGTGGCTTGGAGCTACATTTGGGTCATCTGGGTGCCCCATTTTTAGGTCTTTCTTGACCGTCCAGGCAGTGAGGGTGAATACTTGAGCTTCTTTGAGCAGGAGCTAGCCATGAAACCCATCTGCAGCCGTTGAAAACAGACCTCCACTCTTTGATGCTCTTTCTTCAACCAATCCCTCTGAAAGGCAATGTTTCCGAGGCAAGAATTCTGGCTGCCCCCCAGCATGGGTAGAACAGACTTCATTCCCATTGTTTTTCTGATGCGTTTTCCTTTCCGTCCTTTTTTTCAAGCAACGGTGAACTGGTGTTTTGGGTTGGTGGCTTTGAATTATGGAGAACGTCCAAGGATCTCCAAGGTGATACTCCCCTCACTAGGGGAAGCCTGGGATTCCAAACCCCTGGGCCCCAAACCACCAACTCACCATTGGCAAATTTGTTCACATTTTTTTTGGGCATAATCTTTATATACTGGGAAGCTAAACCCCTTCTATTTTCATGGGGGTTGCTACGCGTTATATATACATATATATACATACAATTTTTTCACATTCCATTTCCTTTTATTTTGGATAGTCCTCTACCCCTTCCAGACCCTTCCAGACCCTTACAGGACGATATTAAAGCTTGGCCAACTAGGATTGGTGGATATGTATATATATATATATATATACACACACATATATATATATATACATATATATATATATACATATATATATACACACATAGGTATATATATATATATACATATATATATATATACACATGTAGACATAATGATTGATGTATCTATAGAATCCATAGTTAGAGATCTGGTTAAGCACCAGATCTGGCCGCGCAGGCTGGAGATGCCGACGGGTGGACCTGTGCTGTCCAAGGACTGGACGGCGCTTCTGCAGTCCTTGCTGAGCAGCTCGGTCAAAAGAGGAGCTGCGGGGTTACAACAAAGGGCTTGATAGGGATTTACCATGACAAATGATGGTAAAATGGCTGCGAACCAAATGGAGGTTTAATGGGAAAATCATCGAACTAAATGGGCGATTTTCTAGCACGCCATGGTTGATTCCTGGCGGGTATATATAAGTGGAGTAAGCCAGGGACCTTTAATAAGTGGGGTTATAAGTTACAACCAAGCTACGCAGCTATAAATGGGACAACCCCACTTCAGAGACCTTCTAGCCAGGGTTGTTCAAGGTCATTCATCCCTAAGAAGATAGGATGATCCTCCAAGTACTCAATGACCCAACAGAAAGGGCTGGCATTTCAGCCCTCCCTAAATGTAGGTTTATATACAGGCATCACAATCATGTTTCAAGTTTTGTCAAGGCCATGCCAGAATTTTTGGTTTTATGGCTGCTAGTCAGTGCTGTGGGGTTGCACATCCCTGCAGGAAGGAGTGTCAGCTCACTGGAATTGTGTCTCCAGTTGACCTTTCCTTATCTTGTAATCAGGAACGCATGGCAGTGTGAAGATTCCCACCAACAGTCACCATTTGAGGCAGCAGAGTGTATTCCTGAAAGTTCAGAGCTCAGGTAGTCATGGATCACTCATCACCACTAGTTAAACACCAAGTTTTATGACTGAATGACCAATCCTTTTTTTTGAGCCAGGGAGGGGTTAAGTTGGTGAAGTCCCCTGGAACTCTGCACCTCCGCGAATCCACTTCCGAAGGTAGAGATCCAGCGGCCCGACCAACAGCCGAAGCACTGGTGCAGAGTGACTGGCTGAGGTGATGCGAACTTTCAACGATGTTGGCTCCTGCCACAGGTACCCACAGCAACTGAGAAAAATCCGCAGTGAAAACGGGGCAATGTGTTGTTTTTTTCTTGTTTTTCTCGCTCTCCTCCTTGTTATACCCAGGCATACTTTTGTTGGGTTCTTTCGACCAACAGAAACACCCCGACTGGATCCAGCTGACTTCCGATTGAACATAGGCTAAGCCAAACCGAGTGGTAATTTGAGACCCAGGGACCTACATATTTTGATCAGTTTCTTATTCTTAATGTCAATATCTCTACTTCTCATGACCCCCAAAGAGATTTACCCTTCATCAATCTAATTTGGCCATGGAAAATCACCCATGGATCGTTTCGAATGGTTTTGGAGCAAAAATGGTGGATTCCCCGTTGCCATGTTTCATCACCCGATTTCAAACATGGTCTAGTTGATGTCTAGTTATATTATATTTTATTATCAGTTGGAGGATTGGGCCAACTCTTGATCTTTCTTTCACCGTCACCATAGGACCGGCCCATGGGTGGTAGGGCTGCAGGTTCAATCTGGGAGAAAGCTGCAGTCCAAGCCTCCAAAACTGCCAGGGCCAGGAAAAAGTTCCCCCAACTTTGAGGGCTTGGGGTCATGTTCCAAAACCGACCCGAAATTTGATGATTTCAGAAGCTTCCAGCATGTAGGAAGGCTTTTGGACAGACTTTGGTCAAAAGGTGGTTCCACCAGAGTCTCCTCCGTTTCACCGTAGCATCCGTAGTTGTTAGGTGTAGTTAGGCTTGGTGGAAAGTGGTTCCACCGAAACGATGTGCCGCGCAAACCTGGCGACATGTCCAAAAAAAGGAGGGAAGGGTAAATCCCAGAAGTGTCCCCACGAACCTGGTCTGCCATTGATTGGCAATAATAGGAAAGATCAGTCAGAATAATGCTGATAACACTAATCATAACTGCTGATGATGATAACAACAAAGATACTATCATTGTAAATGTTCAATCTCGCCGCAGCTTATTGCTTTTTCTTGGCCGGCCCTGGCCCTGAGCAATGGCGGCTCACTCCGTGGCGGAAGCGCGGAACCGCTGGGGATGAGCAGGTTGGCTTGGGATGACCGAAGAGGCCAGTGAGGAGACTCGATGACCTGGGTGTAGCTGGGATACTTCGAAGATCTTTCTCTAGGGAAGGGTTCCTATCACCAATCATTACCTATAAAACTGTTCACTACTTAATCTTGCATCCCCCAGCCTGTTTTTGGGTGGAATTCCGGTCACCTGCAAATCCCGCCGAGGAGGGACCTGCCGCGGCTGAAGTTGTAGATCAGGTTGATGCAGTGGACGCACCTGTTGCGACTGTCGCTTGGTGATTGGAAAAAGTTAGGTCTGCGGACCATTTTCACTGAGGTTGTTCAGGTGAAACAGGTGAAATGAGGTGCTTGGGCATTGAAATCCAGAGTCACAGGGACTCAACTTACCCATCAAAATCAAGGTATATCCCATGTTGTTTGGCCCAGGATGGACCCCAAGACGGCGTCCTGGAGGCGGCTGTGGCAGACTATGGTGTTGGAGGGATGCGGGACGTAGCCTGTTCGAACGGGCCTCCAAAGGAAGCTCCAAACCTAACAAACTGTTGGTATCTCACCATTGTGTGGTCGGTTTAAGCCATCCTTTCCAGAATGTGAATTGCAGAGCGAGAAGCAGGACACTCCCATGGATATGAATCTCAAATAATCTATATAAATAAGTAAAAACTAATAACAACTAATGTAAGCAATGTTTAGGTAATATTGAAAAAAAGGGTTTTCTGTCAAAAAAGTCCTTTACATCAAGCTTGATGGATTGGTCTTGGCATTCTCCTTCTCCCAGGACTGTGGTCCGGACCCTGGTCACGAGTCTCCCGGGTCTCCCGGGTCTCCCGGGTCTCCCGGTGGCTCTGTTGGGTCTCCCGGGCCCCGGCCGCGCGCCCTCACGGCGCCCGACGCTGAGCCCAGCGCTGGGGCGCCGGAGCCGACGTTGAGGAAGTCCAAGACCGTGGACGTGGAGGACGGGCCATGCCACAGGTACATCATGCCAAAAAGCTACGGCGTATTTGTATGTGGATTGCCAGATTTTTGATAGGAGTCCAATTCTTGATAGAATCCATTATCAATGTTCACCCTAGACTTGGATGCATATGGGAACGTGTCATTACAAATAGCACATCGTCACATCTTAGGATGTTAGTTTCCCACCCAATCGATGATTTTTTCCCCCAAGGACATCTTGACATGGGATGAATTTCAGGAGGATGGGCCCAAAGATGGGAAGGCCAAGAAGAAGGTGCGCAACTGGCGGATTTTCGGCCCCAAAGACGAGGTCCAAAAATGCGGACGAAACAACAAGGAGTCAGAGAAAATATGGGTCAAAATTGGGGCCTAAGATGTCACAAGCAAAAAAAAGGATCTGTCTGTATACACATTCTTTTTTAAACTTCCACCTGATTCCAGCTGGCTGTATTGATCAGATCACTCGGCTTGTTGGTGAACGTCCTCGCTTGTCTTGGCTAGCATCACCATTTTTGTCACCGAATCCATGTGCTGCTGGGATTTGGTTGGTCCAATCACATTGAATCACGCTTTTGATTGCTACCACTTTTTTGGACGAAATTACATCTTTTTATCCGAGTACACTATTGTGGTTGGTTGTAGGCAAGGAACCGTCCAATCCGTCCTTGGCTCACCCAAATGGATTTGTCCAAAAACGTGCCCCATTCCGGCCACTCGTCTATCATCATCCCTACAATTCCAATTTTTCGTGGGGCATGGCAACCGCCAAGTAGATAGGAAAGTTGAACACCTGGAACTATTCTCGGTAAATATCATCCATGGCATCCTGGAAACACTGGTCTATCTCAAAAAATAGGGTTCCGGTAGGGTAGACCAAAATAGATGTGGAAGACTGGAAGATCCTTGGTTTTCTGAAGGAAAACCATCAACAAACTCTGGGATTTTCCACATCTAGGTTAGTTTTTGGGTTCTCAAACAGGTGGTGGTGAAGAAAAAGAAGAAGGTGACCATCGACCCCAAGGCGCCCCACCCCACGGTGGAGAGCGCCGAAGTCGCCGTGGACGACGAAAAAACGACGGCGGAGGTGGAGGTGGAGGGCATCGTGCCGGAAGCCGCTGGGCGACCACCCCGGGCCCGGGTGGGATCCAGCATCCGTGACCATTTTGATGGGTGATCTTCCAAGCAGCAAGCCATACGCATACACACACGCACAGATGCACACACATGCGCATATATGTACATATGTATATTATGGATATATTCATATATGTATATATTCAAAGAGATTTGAATGAGGTGCTTCAGGTGGATGCATAATGAACCACTGGAGCCCTAGAGGATCGGAAAAAAATGGTGGTTTCCCAGAATGGTATCCTTTGTATGAAGGAATCTTAAAGTCTGGTTGTGCCGACATTGCACTTTCTGTACAATTGTTTTTGTTTCTTACAAGTCAGTTAGTCTTAGCTTTGGTGCTATTCCTGATTTTGCGCTTGTCCACTTCGCACCGTCAGCCGCGGTGCGATTTTCAATGTTTGTGGTTTCACCTTTTTTTTTGTTGGCCAAATCCCACATACCAGCATTCTCCACCTCATTTTCCTGCGCAAGTACTACATAAATCCCAAGATTTTGATGGCTAAATCATGTAAAGTCATTTAAGCATCATCTAAACATCATCAAGATCCTGCTACCTCATTCATATCCCATGCATCTTCCATTTCTAGATCCATTTCCCATGAAAATCGTTTAACTTCCCATTTTTTTGCGGTTCAACCCCCCCAACTACCCCCTAGGTCATCGGCCGCCGCCTCTCAGCCAGCGCCGCCTCGGTGACGGTGGTGGAGGTGCCGGAGCTGCCGGAGCTGCCGCCGCGGATGCCGCCGCAGCTGCCGTTCCACTTTCGCCTGGACGTGGCTGGGGTGTGCTTGGAGATGGGGGTCCATGAAAGTGATATGGGTCTTTCGCTATGGATTTTCATAGGATTTCACCATATTTAAGCATGAAATGATGACTTCAACCATGGATTTGGATGGGATTTAACTTGATTTCACCGTGAAGTATGATGAAAAATGATGAACATCATTGGGATTTCAATGGGAAAACCATGGAGAAATGGAAAATCAGTGGGATATTCGTCTGGAAAGATCGGGATGCAACCAATAACTGCAGAGATTTAACGAATGACTAACTAATGGTTAGGAAGTAGCGGTTCCCAACTATGGTTGTATCCAACTTTTCTCTATATTCAATGGGGAGCCAAGGAGCTACGAATTGAGTTCCGAACCACATGATGTCCCACATGGCTTGATGGGGGCACCATTCTAGCAGGGGATTGCTCTTACGGGGTTGAAAAAAACACACCGTGAAAATAGTCATAGAGCAGAGTGTGTAGTGTGCCCCAGTTGGAGCCAAACAAGGAGATTTGTGCCACGGATCCTGACGCATGGGCATCTTGTGTGTATGATCTTGAACAGATCATTTTTCCAGGAAACCTATTCCAGATTTTCCCTGTAAGTCTACCATTGCAAAAAAATCTGATTGCCATTCTCACCGCTGACCATGGTATCCATGAATCAAAGGCTCCAGCAGAAAGCATTTTTTGAGGTCTCTGGCGTGAAGATTGGAAGCCACTTCCCTGACGATCCCATTAAGAACATCTCGACGAGTCTGGAGAAGGAATGGAGATATTGCAGACGCCCGGGCTGAACCGTTGGCAATTTCCTAGGAAAACCAAGGCCGCCTCGCGGCGCCCCGGGCATCTTGATATGGCTTGAAGTGGGATTGCTGCTGGCCAACCATTGGTTCCCAACTCTTTGCGATTTGAATTGCCAATTTCTGAGGTCATCCCTATCTGAAATCCGATGCGTGGTGCTTGCATCCACATGTTTTGCGTCGACTTTTTTGGAATTTCCAATGTTTGCCTATGAAATTCCAACATGTGCTGGTCAAATCCCCATGTTTGGCTGGTGAATTTCCAAGTTTTATGGCTTGAATCCCCAGGTTTGTTGCTTTAAGTTTCCCATGTTGGTAACGAGTGCGTCCGACCGACCCTCCTCTGAGGAAAAGATCAGGAACGCGCTTGGATCAACGACAAGGACTTGCCCTGCGAGATCCGTGATGCGGCGATGCAACACGACAAGTGCCTCAAGGAGGTCTGGCAACGTATCGAGCAGAGCCGCTTGGGCCATGGGGTGCCATGGGGTGCCCAAGGGCCGTGGATGTCAGTTGTAGCTGGTTTGTAATCATGGGGTTCTAACACATATACCCATTTATGATCATTTATGAATTTGTATACTTGATTATGATGCGCAACTCATAATTCGGTATAGTGGGTGATGACCCAATCACAAAGCCATGGTAGTGGGTATGCTATGGCTTTTATCGGCGCTACCAGTGAACGAACTTAATGATCCAAGTGTTGCAATAACATAGCCAATAGCCTCAGTGGATGTTTGTCTGTGAGTTCATTCTGCCATTTCTTTCTTGGATCTCTAGACAAATTGGTCCACTGATTCGTTTTTATTTGGGTATAACAATTGGGCATAATAATTGGGCATTTTGTAAGGGGTTCATTCCAGCCAGCATCAGCAGTTCATTCACGAGTGCCTCGTGGCGGGATGTGGGTTGGGGGGGATGCCTGGTAGAAGTGGTGAGGCCAAATTCAGGAGGCAATTCGAAATAGAGGTTCAATATGGTTTAATAAGACGGCGCACCCCAAAAAATCATTCAACAATTGGCTGCTTTTGGATGTGGAGACCAAATGGTTTTTTGGGTACCCCATTTTAGGAAACAGGGGAGTTGCCTAATGGATCCTAATGGCATTTCTGGGTTCACCAATTTTGGGTGCGGATCCGCTATCCTTTCAGCGAAAGGAAAGGAAGAGAGCTGGCAAAAGATTTCCTATGGTGGCAGAACCGTGCGAACTTATCCCATGAGCCCTAGGTTGAACGGGCAATGGATGGGTCTAGAGCGATGATGGTTTTGGGGTAAGGGTTTGTCCCAAAACTGGGCAGAACAAACAAATATGCAGTTTTAACCGGAAAAATGATGAAGTTTTGAGGTGAACTAGGGGGATACATGGAACAATATGAATATGATCGGCAAGGATGATGGTGCATAGTGGTTGCATCATGTTGTATCCATACTGGTGGCATCAATAGAAATGGAGATGTAACCTGTGATCAGCGCATGGGACTCAAAAGCAATGAGGGGAAGGCAGTAACAGTGAAGGATGCCTCAGGTGGGTATGGGTATCCATATTCCTGTTGAATGGGGAGCCAGTTGGAGCTACGAATGAATTTACCACCTGAAGGGGTGATTTGTAACATTTTTTTGTTTTCTAGTAATCAAGAAAAATCATCCCAGTTCTTGATGATTTTCCCAAACATCTCCAGTTGGCTCAGGGATTTCCATGGATTTCCCCCAAGTTTCGTGGCACCTCGCGTCGCCCAGCGAAGGAAGGTGGAGAAATTCTACACGGGACCGGGGCAAGAGCTGTCACGAGAAGATCTGGAAGGGGCCACAGCCCCTTGGAAATCAAACGCTTACAGCACCCCGGAAGGTACTGTAGGGACCAAAAGTCAACAACTTCAGCAAAAGCAATAAAAAATCACACATTTTGATGCTTTACACGACCCATTTACGGTGACTTTGGAAATGGTTTGCTATTGCTATCTATTGCTTCACAGTATACATATGGAATCATATGCATTTGTGTATGCAGAATGCTGTACATGTGTGTGTCGATATAGCCTAGTTATGTATACATTTACGTTGGCATGTAGCTATACTGTATTAGTATCGTATGGATGGTGAACTCCAGTTTATTTGATGGGAATCCCAAACCGCACCTGAGTTGCTAACGTCACATCCCCATCCCAGGAAGACCTTTGGTGCTACATGATCTATGACCTAGGGGGCGATCCGCTACTGAAAGACATCGGACATGAGGGTCCAACCACCTTCTCAGCGCTGGTGTTGTTGTATATCTGCTACCTGGACGGTGATGCCAAGTGCCCTTGGCCCAACTTTTTGAAGATGCGAAGAAATCAACCATAAGAACAGGGATACAATCACCATAGAATAGTACATGATTATGATAGCTTACAATATAATATAATATAATGTATAATGGGGTTGTGATTTTAAAACTAAAGATCGGCATTTTCCGCTTCGAAGTTTCGGGGAGCTTGGGTTCAGCCCCTGGTCGGTCTCCCGCAAGTTTCTGCCGGCTAAAGTCCGGTTCTTGGGATTGTGCTGCAGATCCTCCAGTTACTTCGTGGCTTCCGCAGGCATTCGACGGAGATCCGCGCCAGTCACATCGACCACTTCGAGTTCGCCTTGTGCTTCCCGCCCTTGCCGTATGCCAGCTGCCGCCTAGATGCGCCGGAGACCGACTTGGCCAGGCGGGAGATGAGGTGAAGATCATGGGATGTTGGGATGTTGGGACATTACTTTAAGCCTAAAACTTTGGGGTTGATGGTTGGGGTTGGGCCTACCACATTACATCCCAGGATGCCTACCAGATGTTCTTCCTTGCCCCAGGTGTTTTCAGCTGGATCTGACGGGTGAGAAGCAATCCTTGGAGGGCCTGATGTCGCCCGGTCTTCCTCAACCAGAGGTAGGCAATTAGGATCAACCTGGGAACGACTTGCTCAAATTATCCAAAAAGAAATAACTACTGTCTTCCAGTGATCACCACGAACTGACATTCTATCTGACATTCTATCTGACATACACACACACACATATATATATATTATATTTATACACCTATATTTGGCATTTTATCTGGCATTCTGTCTGACGTTTTATCTGACGTTCTTTCTGGCACTTGAGCTGGCATTCTTGCTGACATATAATACGACATTCCATCTGACATTTCATGTGGCATTCTACCTGGCATTCTGTCTAGCATCCTTTCTGGCATTTTATCCGACATATTCTGACATTCTTTCTGGCATACTATCTGGCATTCTATCTGAATTCTGTCTGACATACATTCTGACATATTCTGACATTCTATCGGGGCATTCTTTCTGACATTCTATTTGGCATCTATGCTGGCATTCTTGCTGGAATCTATTCTGACGTCCTATCTGACATTCTATCTGGCATGTGTTCTGGTCCGTGCGTGCTCAAACAAATCTGGAGCTCGCGATAGGGTTCGGGTCCATGCGTGCCCAGACTGAGCTGGAGTGCACTTTCTGTGAGATCGGGGCCTGTTGCTGCCCACAGTGATGACAAGCTGGTGCAAGGAAGGAGCGAGGGTGAGAGGAAGTGAGTGAGGGAGTTTGGGAAGGAGGAGTAGCACCTTTGATAAGATCTAGAGACCTTCACCTGGCAGGTGGGGCACAACGCTTGCCCGCAAAATGACACGTGGTAAATCAAGGCATATCACCAACAACATGTGTGTGTGTGTCTGAAATTGGGGATGCCATATTGCCACACATATTTTCCCTTTAGTAAACTTCAATTCAATGAGGAAATCAAATCAACCAGTGGACTTTTGTTCTCGGTACCCCACTTTCAGGGACAAACCGAAATATGGTATTTAATTTTTACTTGATGTCCGACCCCAAACATGACACGTGATTTATAGTCTTATAGTAACAACATATTATTTTCTGGGTGTGCATACCCAATGGTAGGTTTATTCTTGGATTTCTTACATTATTCCAGTTATCCATTCTTCATCCAATATTGTTGGTGATATCCCCATTATTCACCATTTTATGCAGTTTTTAAAAGGCACATCATCATTTTTATCATCTATCAACGGGCCATTTTCCATCTTAAGCCTAGTGAGCCATTAGGTTGGGATTCCATATATGGGGGTACCCCCAAATCATCCATTAATAGATGGATTTTCCATGATAAACCAACCATAACTTGGGGATTCCCCCATTTATGGAACACCAGCGAGTCTTTGAGGTTCCAAGTGCGGCCAGCATTGACCTGGCTCTTCTGGGACTGCTTCGAGGAGCTCTTCCAGGTGTGGATAGTGTGGAAAACCTATGGCTTCCCTTGAAGAATCGTTGTAGAAATGGTGGGCTTTTCCACATCTATCATCTATCCTTTACTATTAAGGATTATAAGGGGCTTACAACCTCATTTCAGTGATATGAAAGCTTAGTGGCAGGAGTTATAATCCTATTTTACAACTCCTTAGGGCAAGTAGTAACAACAGTTGGTGTATAGTGAATCAATCACAATCCATGGATGAACAACCGGTGAGGGCTAAATCTAGTTGATTCTCAGCTCATGGATTATGCTCATGTCCAACATTTTGGATAGCACAACCCCGAACCAATCATCAAACAAACGGGGTGTTGAACGCAGCTCCACAGGTGAAGCGGAAATTAACCTTCAACGCAGCGGGTAGTCTGGAGTCTTGGACCTGATTGGACCTGAAGCTGCAACTGGGGCGAGGGAGGGATGTGTAGCCAGATGTTTCATGTTTTCGCTTGTTAGAGTGGATAAATGCAAATGTAACACAGACAAACACACACAGATATACATATATATACATATATATATATATATATGTATATACATATATATATATATGTATATACATATAAATATATACACATATGTATATGTAATTATGCATAATTTGTCGCCCCGACGTTTTGGGCGAATGTGTGAGAATGAACATTTGATGCCTGTGGGGGGAAGCTTCTGGCTCAAATAGTTTCATGGCCACTAGGTGTAACCGGTGTGGCCAAGCTGATCCTTACCAAGGGGACTCCTGGTGTCTGGCGTGTTCGGCGCTAGAAGCTGTGACCACTGAGCTCAAGAGTGGCTGGGGGACGCCTGGTACACGGGCGGTTGCGGCTGACTTGCTGGTAAGCGCAACCAGACAAATCCGTGCTTTGCGTCGGCTGGGGATCGCGGGAGCCGGAAGGCTTCGACCCGCCGTCCCACAGGGAGCTGGGCCTGCCCGTGCTCCTGAACGCGAGGCTGCTGCGGATCCACCCCCGGCACCTGAGGCTCCAGCTTCTGAGGCGCCGCCGCCTCCACCCCCTCCTCAGGCCCCTGAGCGGGAGCGGTCTGAGAAACCTGCTTCCGTCAAGAAGGAGCCTGCCGCTTCTCACGGCGAGTCAGAGGGTTCAGAAAGTGAGGAGTCTGAGGAACCTGCTGACGACAAAGAGGTCAACCCAGGTGCTTCTGGTCTCAAGGCCACTCCCAAGAGAGAAGCACACCCTGAGAGGAGGTCAGAGAGACGCCCTGAGGAGCGCTCTGAAATCCCGCGGCGCCGGCCCTCCGAGCGTTCGGGAGACCACAGGGATAGAGGTGCTGGCCCAAGCCGAGGCACTTCCCACAGAGACGACCGCGACCGCGGGCGACGAGGAGAAGATCGAGGTAGGAGGGAGCGTGAACGTTCAAGGTCACGGCATCGCTCTCACCACGAGCCTCAGCCTAAGCGGAGGAAGAGGAAGCGAGCGGGTCACCGAGCTGGGAGCAATCACCAGAGGGTATACCGGGCCCTTCAGGACCCATTCAGAAGGTTCCATAGCCGGCCACCTGGCCAGTTTTGGGACGAGCTCCCATCGCTCCACTGATTGGAGCCATGGCGAGAAAGAAAGCAGGAGAAGAGGAGGAGGCACCACCTCCCGTTCAGATCATTGGTGCCGACCCTGGGCAAGATGTCACTACAGGGGGTCCCGAATGGGACAATCTACAAATACGGAGTGGAGTGATTCTGGAAATTTGCCTGGTAGGAAGCTCTTTTGGAATAGACCCACCCGAAGAATGGGCAGCGTGTGGAGTCCTAGAGGCTGCTGGGTCTGCGGCACAGGGATGGCGCATCACAGGGGAATACCTGGGGTGCGAAAACTACGACTTGGCCGAAGAGATCCAAGCAGTACTTCAGGAGGGTTTCCTCCATCTGTGCGCCCAAGACCCTTGCACTGCCGATATCGCAGCTCCCGTAGGACATGTCACTCGCTTCCGACTGTGGCTTCCGTCAAAGTTTCATGCCGAGTATGTCACAGGGGATGGAGCCAAGCATCTCAAGACCTTTGTGGCACAAGAGAAAAAGCGTGCTACTGCGAAGAAGACTGCGCCCAAAGCGAGGGAGCCTGCCAAGCGTGGGAAGGGCCCCGGCAATGGAAGGGGCCGAGGAGCTGGCGTTCTCAAGCCGAAGCCTCCTCAGGTCGACTTGGCCGAAGAGGGGCCCATACAAGTATCAGATGGCGAGGATGGTTTTGGAAGGGAAGCGGCCGAGGGCGCTGGTGCACGCCGTGCGCATCTCAGAGAAGCTTTGAAAAGAACTCGAGAGAGAATCTTGGATGGGCCGCCCCCTACAAAGAAGAGGAGAACAGCCGGAGAGGATTTCGATGGTGGACGGCCTCCCGAAGATACCAACTATGCAGTGGGCTCGTCAAAGTTGGTAGCTGGAACCTGCTTGAACCCGGGGGCGCAGAGTCTTTTGAGAATCGCGCCATTGGGGGATACAAGCGCAGGTACACAGAATCTCTCGAAGAGGATACCCCGTGGAGAGAAGGATGCTTCTTCAAGTTTGCTTGCAAAGGCAGCGCAACAATCCGCGAGGGATCAAGAGGAGAAGAAGCGACGTCGTCGCAAGAAGGACAAGAAGGATGGAATCAAGCAGCTGGTCAGCCTCTTGAGAGGACACAAGGACAAGAAGAAGAACAAGAAGGGGAGGCGCCGCACCAGCAAGCGTGCGCTTCCCCTGCGGTTGAAGCCCGATCCAGAGGATCCAGAGAGTCCCAACGGGTCAAACAGCAGCAGCGATTCCTATTACAGCGACAGCGACAAGGACGACGAGGGGAGCAAGGAAGATTCCGATTTGGAGCTGGAGGCGCCGCTCAGGCGACGCGCCTCGCGCGAACCAGGGTCAGTCATGACCATGCTGGTCAAGCATGCACAGGAGCAGATGGATCGAGGGTCTCTATTAGAGATGGACGGGGCACAGGCGGGGCTGACGACGGGAATAAAAATCTCGACGTACTTTGCCTTGCTGATAAGACCCTACCATCCAACGTCCTCACCTCTGCTCCGCGAACTGTATGCACTGGCTCAGGCAATAGATCTTTTAAGATCTGGCCGGCTTCTCGAAACTGCAGACGCACTAGCGTCAAGGTTCATAGCAGTTCACACTGCGATGTCAGAGGGAAGCTGGCAGACTGCCAGCCAGTTAGAACTCTTCCCCCTAGAGCCCACGCAGTCAGCATCGACCTCCACCATGCTGGCTGCTCAGGCGGCTTGTGCTCAAGAGTCAAGGATACCCTACAGGAAGCCGCTGGTGGTCTCAGGGGGGAAGAGGAAAAGGAAACTTCCAAGAGAAGGGGAAAAAGGGCGACCAGAAAGGCCGCGGAAAAGGCAAAGGAAAGAATCAAGGAAAGGAGCAATCATGGAGTGGAAAAGGAGGGTCCAACCCTTGGAAGGAGAACAAGGAGGATGCAGTGCCGAAGTGACAAACGACTGCCCTCCAGTGGTTTCACAGAATTCGTATTCTTCAGATGGACTGGATGGTGAGCTGGCTGAGTCCGCGCTTCCTCATTTTGGGACACTGGGGCGAGCCTTGGCCTGGATGCTGTTCAGATTCCCAGGAATTGCAAGAGGAGGTGAGATATCAGCCGCTGCTTGCTATATGATTTTTGGCAAGGCTTCTGTAAACTTCGCCGTGCACCGGGGCCACGTCTCTCGACATCGGCCCCTCTTTCCATTGCCCTTGGGTGGTGTTGAAGGAGTCAGAGAAGCGGCGTTGGGAGCTTCCTTTGATGTTTTTGCTTCCGCTGCGGCAGGAGGCCTTGATGATGCGGACGTGTGGACCGCAGTTGCAATACTAGGCCTGAATGGTATTGCTGGCCATGGCCGTGCAGACCTTAAGCGCCGGGCATCAGATCTTCAGCGTGGGGCGATAGATTCAATCAGGCAGAACACCAAGAGTGTGTTGCCCCGCGACTTGTGCCTGAAGCGCTCTGCGCGTGACGCAGAAAAGGAGCTCAGTAGCCGTTTCCTCAGTTATACGGGTGAAGAGGTGCCTAAAATGCAAATACTTCGGTTAAAGGCAGCTAGTGGGGCACTTCCACCTCTTTCACATGGGGGGTCTATTGATGCTCGGGAATTTGTTTCTCCCGGCACCCGTTGGTTTTTGGAACATCCTGACGAATCACTGGTAGATCAACCCCCCTCAGGAGTTAAATTGCAGGCAAAGGTCCACATACATGGAGATGATGCTTTGGAATTTTGTCAACTACTTGTGGCCCGCCATATTTGCACTTGGGTACCTGATGATACGGTTTTGACCATTAAGGGACAAAAGGTACTAAATGGGATGTTCGCTGTTGGAAAGGGAACTATGGTTGACGACAACATGGAACTCCAGAGAACTATTATGAATTTAATACCGTCAAACGCTGTGTTCAAACAAGCCGAAGGTGGAACAAGCAATCTCCCATCAATCTGTCAGTATTTATCATTAGTCCTCCACAATGATGAGCGGGTCGCTTATTTTCAATCGGATATGTCATCCGCTTTTTATTTATTTAGAATTCCTGCTGCATGGAGTCCAATGATGGCATTTAACATTGGGTTCTGGGGAAGACAGATCGGGCTGCAAAGTGATATCTTTTATAGGCCAGCCTGTGCAGTCATCCCGATGCGGTGGAGCTCTGCTGTGTCAATAATGCAAGAAATCGCAGATAGGCTCACAGTGCTTGGAAGACTTCCCGCGGAGCACCAAGTGCGGCGACTTGCGCCGTTGCCGCCATGGCTGACGGAAGTGGTTGACAGGGCCGCAGCTGTGTCCAAGCCGTGGTATCACGTGTACTTGGACAACTTTTGTGCGATGGAAAAGGGGCCCAGTGGTTTTGGAGCTGACGCTGGTCGAGCTCTCCATGCTGCCCTTGAACAGTCCTGGGAGCGCTCAGGAGTTTTATCTTCGAGCAAAAAGCGTGTGGTTGGAGCACCCGCAGTGCAAGAGCTGGGTGCCCACTTTGATGGGAACCGTGGTACAGTTGGGCCCTCAGGTGAGAGGCTTCTGAGGCTGATACAGTCTACCTTTGTGGCGCTGCGGGACAGGCGCCTGAAGCGCAAATGGATCCAAGTTGTTGCCGGTCGCTGGATACATTGCATGTCCTTTCGGCGACCCTGTATGGTCTGCCTGGATGTCACTTGGCAGTTCATTGCAGGAAAACAAGTTGGTGAAATCAGTGAAGCTAGGGTACGAAGCGAGTTGTTTGGGTGCTGCTGCATAGCGCTTCTTATGCATTCAAACCTTCGGGCCCAACTTAGTGGAGTCACTACAGCAAGTGACGC
Source organism: Symbiodinium sp. clade C Y103 (assembly GCA_003297045.1). Lineage (NCBI taxonomy): Eukaryota > Dinophyceae > Suessiales > Symbiodiniaceae > Cladocopium > Cladocopium sp. clade C. The sequence continues at coordinate 50,312 of BGPT01002634.1, forward strand.
ATCGATGAGTGGAGGTGCAGTTGGCATGAGTCGCACCCTGTCTGTTGAAGGTTCTGAGTTTGCTGGATGTGACCGTGCAGGCTCGTCGGGTGGAAAGACTGTGCCTATTATGCTTTTGAGTTTGTTTAACGGGGTGGGCTGCACCTTTAGGTGTTACGATCTCCTGGGCATTTCGCCAAGAGTATGCATAGCGTATGAAACGCATGGGCCGGCCAACAGGGTGGTCAGCCGCCGTTGGCCCCATGTTCAACTGCACAAAGATGTGAGAGACCTGACTATAGAAGTCATGCGGTCTTGGCGTTATATGTTTCCTGAACTGCAGGAAATCCATGTGTGGAGTGGATTCCCCTGTGTGGGGTTGAGTGCTGTACGTGCTGGACGATTAAATTTAGAAGACCCCCAAAGCGGTCTGTTCTATGAGTTCGTTCGCATTGTCAAAGAGCTACGTCAGGTCTTCGGGTTCCGGTTCAAGATCCTTTATGCAGCCGAAAACGTTGCAAGCATGGACCGGAGTGCGGAGGAGGAAATATCACGCACTCCGGGGACCAAGCCTTACAAACTTGACCCTGCGGGGGTGGTGCCTATCCATAGGCCCAGGTTCTGCTGGTCCAACATGGGCTTGCAGCCGATGGAAGGCGTTCAGATTGATGAAAAAGAGCGCTGGTATGATGTGAGGATTGAGATGGAGTATCCAGCCCTTTCACAGTGGTTGGAACCGGGGGCAGAGTGGCCAGGTTTTGAAACAGGTGCAATTCTGCCAACATGCATGAAGTGCATAGCTAGATCTAGGCCACCTCCTGCCCCTGCGGGTATTGATAGGGTTAGTGAAGATGGTCGGCTGAGGTGGATTGCCGACAGTTTTAAATTTCCCCCATATCAATACTCTGACCGTTTTATAATTTGGAAGAACAATCGATGGCGCTTGATTACTGCTTTGGAACGGGAGCTATTACACGGTATGGGGTTTGAACATACGGTATTGTGCTGGTCTGCTGGAGATATCAAACAGAATCCTCAAGGGTTTGAAGATCAGCGAAAAACTTTGGTGGGGGATAGTTTTAACTGCTACTCCTTTGTGTTTATTGCAGCTCAAATGTGCGGCAATTGGATGCGTATGCCCCCATATCGGCAACTGGCCAATCGTATGGGATTAGCCCCAGGGTTCTGTTGTTCAATTGAGGTTGAGGCTCCACTGCAAAGGCGATTAGGGTATGGTAGTTGTTCTGAGAACTTGCCAGTTGAGGCTCTGCATAGTGCCTTGTTGCGGCGAGTTAACCATACCGGATCGGACGTACGCATTTCTTCAGGAGCCCTGATGAACCCCAAGGCTTTCCCTCGACAATCATCCGCAGCCTCCTGGTGGAAGTGGTCCAAAGTTTTTGCCCACAAGTGGTCGCGTACCGATCACATAAACAGTTTGGAATTACGTTCAATTGTGCAGGCCATTGAATGGCGTGTTAAGCACCTTAGAGAGTGTCATCTCAGAATTTTTCACCTTACAGATTCATATGTGGCTATGAGTGTGATTTCAAAAGGTCGTAGTTCTTCAAAAATGTTGAAACCGCTCCTCAGCAGGTTGGCGGCTCTTCTTTTGACTTTTGATCTTTACCTCATTGTGAGCCATGTAGAATCCTCCGAGAACCCAACTGACCATGACAGCCGCTATTAGTTTTTGGCCTGGGCTGGCAACCCGTGAGGAACGCCGATCTGCCCGCCAAAATATTGTTCTGGAAGATGTTGGGATTACTCAGGCTACTTTGGAAAGGTACTATGTTGCAGTACAAAGGCTGCTGCCCTGCTTGGATACAGTTTGCTCTGAATACGAGCTGGATGAGGCTGTTGCGGAGTGGGTGCAGTCGGAATTTGAAGACGGCACCCCTCTGCACTTGGTGGCTGACGCCCTTTCGGGTTTGCATCATTTCGAACCCTTCACCAAAAAGAAGCTGGCGAAGTCTTGGCGTTTGTATGGAATATGGAGAAAGTATGAGGTGCCTTTTAGGGCACCTCCTCTCCCCCAAGACCTTGTCTTGGGAATGGCTGGCTGGTGCATTGAACATCAGGAGCTGACTATGAGTGCGTTGCTTCTGGTAGGATTTCACTGCCTGCTGAGGACAGGCGAAATACTTCAGATCCGACCCTGCGATTTTGTGGTCGATGAAAAGGGAGGTGTCCTTTCTATCCCTAGCAGCAAAAGCGGTGTCCGCCATAACACACGCGAGAGCGTGACCTTGCACGACCCGTGCACTGTGGAGACAGTCATGGCAATGCTTACTTTGAAACATCAGATTGGTGCTACTAATGTACCCTGCTGGGACAGGAGTGGCTCTTCCTTTCGGTCCTTGTTCCGCAGAATTCTTCAAGAACTGGATATTGAAGACTTGGGCTTTCGCCCTTACAGCTTAAGGAGAGGAGGTGCCACTTTTGAGATGCAAAGTCATGGACTTATGGAACGCACATTGGTGCGTGGACGTTGGAAGAACAGCAATGTTGCCAGGTTATATATTTGCGATGGGCTGGCTATGTTGCCGCGCCTGTGCATGACTTGGACAGCCAAGTATCGCATTGCGAAATTTTCGTCGATATTTATCAACGAGCATCATTGCTACGCAGATGGGAGGCGTGGAAAGCGGCGCAAAGTTTGATGGTACAGAAGCTTGTTCGATCCTGCCGTTGGATCTTTGTGATGAAATCGGTTCTGCCATGAACCGGATAATAAAGGGAAAGCGGCGCAAAGTTTGATGGTACAGAAGCTTGTTCGATCCTGCCGTTGGATCTTTGTGATGAAATCGGTTCTGCCATGAACCGGATAATAATTTGGTTTTGCCCTGCCATGGGCTCTGGATAAATCCCTGAAAGGGACAATTTCTTTGGTCCATGATCCTATCATGGAAGCAAAACCATCGTGCATGGCGAAAATGTGAATGCAGCATCTTGAGTCCAATATATATATAATCATCTCCACATACATACATACACACACACACACATATATATATATTATACAATTATGTATTTCAATAAATATACCTACACGCATTAGACTGGAAGCTGGAGTTTCCAATCTGGTCAAATTGCATTCTTCACTTGGTCTTGGCCTGCTTGTGCTGGGGAAGGGGTAGGAATGCTTTCAAGAAAAGACAGCCCGCTGAGACCAGCCCGCTGAGATTTCCAAACCATATGGGCTTAGTGGCGGACATAGCTATTAGGTTGGGGTCCTCCGTGCCAGTCACTACCTTACATGCACAGGTTTCGAAAAATCCAATCAACATTTCCTTGCTATTTCATTGAATTCCAGAGTCTTCCACCATATTCCACCATGAAATTCCACTGAATTGTGCAACTATCAATCATGTCATATTATATACTTACCATCGACACATGGGAAAATCACAATCTGGCTAAGACCCGAGGCCCACAAGGTCAGATCCTTAGTGACCAGCCGCAGCAACCTGAAGGACCGACATGGATATGGCAACTTCCGAATGGGGGGCATATGGAAATGATGGGGTGGATAGCCTGGAAACTCTGGGGGAAGCAACGTCTACAACATCCTGGGAACGCGCGTGGATGTGGTTCCAAAAATGGGGAAATTCATGCTTTGATCCTTCAGAACTGCAGACTGCGGGTAGACAAGTTTATCATCAGGAACTATCACGATTCTCTATATGTACCATTGTCAGGGAGGATAAGAATTAGATTTCTCCGTACTATTAACAATCACCTTACAGTATCGGGTGAATTACTTATGTCACTGATCCTCCATTTTGGGAGGAAACATAGTGAAATCCAATTTTACTGGAGAGGGCGATGGAGAGAGAATTTGTATAGTCATTGCGCATTCCTCAAGTTATCACCACTACTTTCAGTAGACATAGGCATGACGCATCCCCATTTTTTTTGAATAATCAATCATCATCAGGGATGATAGTAAATCCTCCATCCTCTTTTTCAGGGTGCCTTATGGTAAATTTACACCTGGAAGATTGTCCATATATAGATCATCATAATTATATGCAATTTTTTCCATTGAGAGTTTAGACATGTCGACCTACAAGAGTCTACTTGGTGGCTCATCACAGCCAAGGTATAACTGGGGTAAACTAAGCTATGGATCCTGCAGGGTACTGTAGGCACCTCCCCCAGTTATAAGTTACTAAACCGCATCAACTGTAGATATATCCACCATAGATCAGACTTAACCTGTTCATAAGTCCACCTAGCTAGCCTAAATCAACTATAAATCCCATGACATCCCCCATGTTTGGGTGAAATCCACAAATGTCTGATGGTTTCCCATGGTCCCCAGCTAAACCTGGGATGAGCCCCGAACCACAGGAGCTTCGGCAATGTGAGGAGCGGCCGCAGGCCCTGGCCTCGCTACTGTCCTTGGTGCGGGCGCAGGCCTTCAAGCAGCGTGGCCATGAAAACCTGGACCCAGGGGCAGCCAAGCAGAGGATGGGGATGGGTCAAGTTACCTATGGAATTACCACATGACTGGGGGAATCACTATCCATTAACCATCATGAACCGGATTCACCAGCTATTTCAGGGTCGTGTGCCAGGGTTTTGACTCATAGCCATCTCCACCAAAATGGATATGGAATGGGGAACATTGGTAAATTGGGATAAATTGGGCATGGTTTTTCGTTTCTTCTAGATTTGACTGAAAAATAATTGCTAAGAAATCAATCTGTTGAGAGGTGCGGGCTCTTGGCGGGGTCTATGGTTGCTCTTCACTGACCGTAGAAAGTAGACATGAGTCGTTTCCTCGGTAATCGACTCATCATAAAGAATGCTTTTCCCAGACCTCCCCCTTTTGGCTGGTCGAATCCCAGAGTCTGGTAGTTCATCCCTGCAGAAGCTGGGTTGTAACCGAATTTGGTCACTTCATGTCGCTTCCCTTTCCATATTTACCCGGCAACTCCCGTTTCTTCTGGTGCCCAGCCTACCTAGGATGGACCCGCTCTGGTATTTTGGGGTCGCTCAACCACCGTTGTGGTTCCATCTGAGGTTTCCCTTCAGATGTCGCGTCTCGAGGCAGGAGGCCCAGAACTATCGCGCCACCGCTGAAGCCAACAGCCAGGATGAGTCACTCGCTGGGGAGTCGGGAGCTGATGCTTTTGGGATGCTGAGAAGTTTCAAGAAAGCTCAGCTGGTTGACGATCCTGGGGGGCAGCAACATTGGACCTGTGCATAGCAACATCAAACAGTTTTGGTATGTTTTTGTATGTTTTGGTCCCTTGGCACACCAAGTTCGTAATTCTCCTGCAGGCATGGGAAAACTAGAAACATGTTCAATCCCACACCAACCAACACCTACCAGTTTCGAGAAGATTTCAGAAGTGAGAGGGGCTGCCAAGGTTCCCCGAAAACTCCTCGATGGCCAACCAGTCGCTATCCGAGGATCAGTGTCCTTGGCAGCACTTTTGTCCCAAAGCTCTGTACCTACAGTTACATGCATATATTCTATACATGTACACATGCACATATTTATACAGATAATGGACACTGGGATGCTTGAGAATTTCAGGACTTCTGCGGAACATTGCCAAACTGGAACCCTAAAGGCCCTAACATTTTGAATGTCCAGCACTGGTCTCTGAATGCAAATAGCACCCCCAAATAGTCACCCAAGGTTTACCACTCCAGGGCTAGCCATCGTGCTGGGCGGTTGGTGTGTTGTCAACAATCGGGCTTTGGCACCTTCGATTTTCGCATGTTTCCAGGTTGTTTTCAGTCCGGACTTTGGGCTCCGAGGCATTCCCAAGTGGCATGTAGTCTCTGTAGATCATTCCCGTATCTTTACATCTCTGTATACATCTCCGTATATGGATACATAGCCACGTAATATTTAGTAGATACTTGGAGAGCATACTCAGCCGCCATTCTCATCCTGGATGACACAACGCCATCCCCTGGCACCATTGCTTGGACGTGCATGGGGTATGTATCCCACATATGACTGGGTCATGTTATGGTTGCAGTCACTCAGTATCTAATAATCCCAGTAAGAGCCCATTTATTAATTTATTATACGAATTATCCCGACTTATGGCTTATAGTAACGCCCGAAAAAGATGGAAACGTACGATTCTTCACTAGTTTTGTAGGATTTTTCCTACCTTTCTACAGGGGTTGCTATGTTTTTCTATGGGTAAACCTCACCACTTCCCAGATTTCCGGATCCCCTGGGCCCAGGTTGGACCTGCTGGCGGCTCTGGAGCTGGCCACCCACCGTGCCATCCAGGACTACACGCGCGCGCTGCGTGAGGAGGGCGGCCTGCTGCCGCGGCAGTGGTCGCAGGAGGCGCCGCTGAGGCTAAGGCCCAAGGATGGAGGTGCCTCAGCCTGGAAGGGTGGGTTGGAAGGCTTGGAAGGTTTTCTTTTGGGTGATTTTTTTGGGTGCACATAATGGCACAAGAAACTATAACTAGTGATATTCATGAGCGTTAGGTTAACGGTTAGGTGTCTGGAATCCAAGACTTGTAGCTCATTTTGGGAGGAAAGCAGAGGTTTGCCACGAAGAACGTGGAGTCAAAACGACTTGCGATGGAACAGGATGAAATATCTGATGGAATCAGCGCATCCAATCGTCTTAATTAGCCGTATTTCATGACCAGTTCCCAGGAATGTAAGAACGAGAACTGGCATAGAAGTAAAGAGTGGTTGTTGATTTGTTGACAGTCATTGCTCAGATGTGTGTGGAAAATCAGAGCCCGCAGCTCGCATGTTGGCTCCATTCGATTGTTCTTCCTGGGTGATGATCATTCAGGCAGCATGAGCCAGCATATCCTGGTAACTGGCGGAAACGCTGGCATCGGCCTTGCATTGTGCAAACAGCTGACTTATGACTACGGCTGCCATGTTTACTTGTGCTCCAGATCATTGGAGAAAGGAACGGCAGCTGTGAAGAGCATTGCGGATGGCAAACCAGCATCCTGCACCGGCCAATGTGAAGTCGTGCAGCTGGACACCTCTTCGGATGAATCGGTGGTGTCTGCAGTAGCTGATGTGAAAGCTCGTTTGGAGGCAAAGGGCGCGCAGCTCTATGCCATTGTGAACAATGCAGCAACCGGAATGTCCCATGGTGTAACCCCAGATGTGGTGCTGAACACCAACCTCTTTGGGCCCAAACGAGTTGTTGAGGGCTTCATGCCTCTGCTTAGCAAGTCTGGGCGCATTGTGAATGTCAGCTCTGGTGCTGGCCCGAATTATGTTGCCAAGTGCTCCCCGGATGTGAAGAAGATGCTTTGCAATCCGGAGGTCTCTTGGGAGCAGATCGTAGAACATGCCAAGTCGGGATTGGGCTCTCCCGCGGATTACATGGGTGGCTACGGTTTGTCGAAAGCTTTGTTGAACTGCTACACCATGCTGCTGGCCAAGCAGCATCCTGAGCTGCTGGTGAGCTGTTTGTGTCCGGGATTCCTTGAGACAGCCATGACCAAGGGCATGGGAGCTCCGAAGCCGCCCGAAGAGGGGACAGTGTCAATCAGACATTGCCTCTTTGAAAAGCTGGATGGAAGTGGATGGTTTTATGTATCCGATGCAGTGAGATCTCCTTTGCACTTCCTAAGGCATCCCGGGCAACCTGCTTACAATGGGGAACCAGTGAAATAAGGTGAAATAAGACGATGCAGGATGATGTATAGGGAATTGATTTCTTGGATGTTTCGCCAGAAGGCCACCTGAAAAGTGCGGCCTCTCTGCTGGAAGGTTGTTGTGGGTTGTCGTTGAGACCAAAAAACAACAGCCAACATGGCGATTTTGATTCAACGGAGATTTGACTATCCAAAAAGATCCAAAATGGAGTTTCACTGAATTGTCATCAACGGGATGGGGGGCAAGGGGCTGATGGGTTTGAACGAAAATAGGGTATGTAAGCCAACAAGAACATGGGAATATGATGGGCGAAAATTAATTAGATACAATTTAATGGGACAAATACTAACTCTCAGAGAGAGAGAGAGAGAGAGAGAGAGAGAGAGAGAGAGAGAGAGAGGAAGAGAGAGAGAGAGAGAGAGAGAGAGGGAGAGAGAGAGATAGAGAAAACCATGGCGGGGTATCCACCCAAATTTCCCCCTTCCAACTGGAAAGACCAAAGCTGAGGCTCGTCTGAGAAACTCGTGGCAAAGGTGGCCCCATTGCAGCTGAGGAATGCGGATGGAGACTAGGATGTGCCAGAAGTTTGGGAAGCAGTGTCAGCTTATGGGTTGAATGTGGGCTAATAGGCATTGGCATATATACAGTATATATATATATATCTATATATATACAGTATATATATATATATATACATATATAGTTATACAAATATATAGGTGAGGAACTTATATGATTCAGTCAGCAGAATTGCCGAGTTTCACCAAGAAAGCCGTTGACTGAGGAACGCCGCTTCACACCGGCGAGCTCGCCTTGATCCAATGCACGGGTGCGATCAAACTGGACCGCCGGCCGCGTGCAAATGAGATGCCTGGCTCAATGGGATCCGTGGAGGTAAGTGGATGGGTTCGGGGGAAGTTGCTAAGTCATATTATGGTAGAGGGTTGAGAAAATATTGGAAAATGGTCAGTAAACATCATGCAGCATCTTTCCACCCCCAGTAAGAAAAATCATAACAACCTCCCCCCCAAAAAATGCAAAAGAACAGGGCTCAGTCCATTGAAAAACAGCAGGCCCTGCAACTTTTTCAATCTTTGTTCGTATTGGGTCTCCAAAATTCGAGCAGGTTTCCCAACTTCGGCATCCTCCGGTGCGCTGAGGATGGAGTACCGCCAGGGTACCGCGGAGGTTTCTGAGGCTGAGCTCTGGGAGGAAGAGGTGGCCAGCCCCAGCTCCATGAACGAGGAGGTGGATGGGGATTCCTTGGATGATCTGGGTGGCTTCAGACATTTTTCGTTGGGGGAAAACGATGGAACATGTCCAACACTTGCTTTTTCAGGGGGGGAACCAACAAACTTTGAGGACATTTCAAGAAGCAAGGCTGGAGATCTGAACAAAAGTCAGGATTTTTGACCAAACGTTTCCGTGATTTTTTGGGGCAAATCTGACAAGTCTGCGTGAACATCACTTTGAAATCTTGCGAATGCATGGAGAAGACTGCTGTATCACCAACTAGCAACCCGCCCGCCACAGTACGACAGGCGGAGGAAGATGAGAAGGATGAGTATGAAGAGAAGGCCTGGGATGAACAGGAGTTAGGAAGGGTGAGCACTTGGGACTTGAACATCATTGGAATATAGAAAATCATCGAGAAGTGGAATATCAACGGGATATATATTCATTTGGAAAGATAAGGACTTAACCAAAAAGAGTAAGACTAGGAATTTAGCAAATCAGGAATGATCAATATTGGCTATCCAGTGGATAGGTGGGAGCTAAGAAACTATGAGTATCCATATTCCCTAGGAAATGGGGCACCAAGGAGCTACGAATTGAGTTTCCCAACCACATGATAGTTATACAAGTGGAACTTTTCTAGCCCATCCATTGCAGGTGCAGGTGAGTGGTGCTGATTCGGTAGTTGGCCAGTGACCCCTCCAAAGGGATCATGTTTCAAAGATTTTCCTCCCAACTCTTGGACCTTTTCATCACTTTGAACTAAATTCCCCACGGATCTCAGAGCTCTTGACATGCCTAGGGCCCCCCAAAATTGGACGGGTTTCTCCCACCGAGTACCCCAAGTTTTAACCAAATCAAATCCTGCACCGATATCTATCTATCTATCCATCCATCCATCCATCCATCCATCTATCTATCTATGTATCTATCTATGTATCTATCTATGTATCTATTTATATTTATATTTATATTCACAAACACACACACATATATAATATAGTCGATGTCAAGGAATGCGTTAGGAGTCTGAGCAGGTTGGATCTGAGATGGCACCCCACGGTCAGGACATGGTCCTCACCCTGGACCTCTCCCAGTGGGACGATGGAAGTGAGGCGCAAGTGACGGTGGGAGATATCGACCTGGAAGATCACGTGGCCATCCGAGCCTTGGAGAACGAGGTGGAAAAGTCCCCGGAAACCCCAGCTAAAACCATAGGAAAACCATAGGAAAATGGTGATTTAATGGGATTTTAATGGGATTAATGATGATTTACCCTCTGGTAAACCAACATAACTATTGAAAATGGCCATAGAAATAGTGGATTTTCCCATGAAAAATGGTGATTTTCCATAGTTATGTTAGTTTACCAGGGGGTAACCAGTAGAAGATCACGGAAAGGAAACCATGGCTTTTCCACATCTGCGTGTGCCAAATGGCAAGTCTTTGACGCGTTGAAATTGCTGAGAGGGTCAAATTTGAGCTGTATTCGGAGTCCTACCTCAACATACTCTGAGAGAACATGATGAGAGATACTAATCCAACGGCGATGGAGAGAGGGAGAGAGGAGAGAGGGAGAGAGAGAGAGAGATAGATATTTATCCGCCAGAAAATCTGAGATTCTTTGAAGTCCCCTGTTTCTTGCAGCTAACAAACCTACAGGCCCCGTGGCTTAGGAGATGCTTTGATAGCCGCAGAGCACATGGAGGATTTGATGTGGCAAGAGGAGCTGGTTGCCCACCAGTGGTGGGATTTAGTATGGCCCAATTAATGTGATGGCCCACCATTACTGTGATTAATTGATGGGGATGTAGATGGATTTGGAATGGTTTATAATAGGTGGATTTAGGATGATTTCTGCGGACATAAACCAAAACGTGTGTTGTGGAGAACAGGCTGTGCAGACGAGATCTTCATATGAATAGATATAGACACTTGCAGGGATCAGCCCAAAGATGCCAAGCAAATTCCCCAGGACGTGAAAACGATGATGTTTTTCCAATATAATTTGCAGGTTTCCAGCCTTTTTGCATTTGACCAGAAGGTGAGGTGACCCTCTCTAGCATAGCACCTGAAGGAGCCAATCCGGCCTGCTTTGAAGGAAAAGTTGGCGCAATTGGCATCTTGGACATCTTGATGGTGAAGTAGAGGATTTCACCGGCCAAAATGTGGATCTAGCCATCAGACATAGCCATTCAACCAGCCCAAATAGGGATTTAACAATCAAACATAGGGATTCAACCAATGGATAAGAATGGATGTGGGTCTGTCATGGGTCCGGACAGGGGGCATGGGCCCCCAGTATATGGACAATTCTAATGGGGAAAATTATGACCAAACAGCTGCTTTGTAATAAGTGATTGTGAAAGATCATCACATTTTTGTTTGCGAACTCCTCATTGTGATAGAGAAACATCCGCTGCCCCACAGTTTCTCTAGTTCATCGCCACAACAGCTGGATAGAAGTCACACATTTTACAGTAAACCAATTTTGATGATCAAGTTTTGATGTAATCACCAATTGGTTGGAGTAAAAAAAACTTACATTTTTTTGGAGAGCCAACTATCCACCGACCCCTTTGAGCATCGTGTTTTCAAGGCCTACGGCCTGCGGGCGCTGCAGCGCGCCTCCATGAAACTTCAACTGCGCTCCGTGGGGCTCAGTGTGTTAGAGACCCGGCGGAAGGCGCGGCAGGGGAGATGGGTGGCTCACTGGTTGGTTTATGGCAATTATACAACGTAACTATAACCAACTATAACTTATAGTTAATGGGACTTATAAACCAACCATAAGCAACTTACAACTCGGGCACCTCATAGTCCTTTTTTTCAATCCCACCTTTCCCGGACTTGTTGTTTTTTTAGCCTTTCCACAACCCCGAAAACAGATGGTTTTCCCATTAATCCTCCATTTATAGGTGATTTTCCCATGATTTTTGCATGATTTTTCCATTGAACACCTCCATTTAGTGCGGGGATGTCCCAGCCAGCCACCTCCTCTGCCAGGTCCCCAGCACCTCCGCCTCGGAACGTGTCTGGGCTCGCGCCTATGAACGACTGGGGCGAGCGGAGAAGGCGAGGGGATGATGGATGGGTGGATGGCACCAGGGGTTGGGGGGGAGGTCAACAGAGACATGTGATTTGAATGATTTGTAACATCATCAACATTAGGTAAGACTAGGATCAACCATTCCCAAGTATTTATAAGCTTGTGTTGGAATTCAACCAGCTTTTTGGGCTTAGATCAGGTATTTGGTTCCCAATATTTTGTGCCATGGTTGACAGTCGTTTTCAGCAGCCTCTGTTTCAGTGTTGTTGGTCAATCCCTCGGTTCGGTGTTGGTTGTTGTGAGATTATTGTTTATGCAACCCACGATTTCAGTTTTGCCGGTTGACTCCCAGATGCTGCTTAGCATACCCAAACTTTGCTGCTTAAATCCAAATGTTTGGATGTTGACAGTCAAATCCAGTGATCCTAATGTCTTCCTGCCGAAATACACGCGTCTGCTGACAGAATCCCCAATTTCACTCAGCTTGACTGGCGAAATCAAACATGTTCACTGCTTCAATCCCAACTTTCTACTCCTTCTTTATTAGCTTTTACAGGGGATGAACTCACCCACTTACCACATCCTACCAGGGTCCTACCACCAAGTAATCGGTTCGTCTCCCAGGTGGAGGCGCCTCCACCTGCGCCCCTGCAGCCGGTGTTGCTGCTGTCGGCCCCCGAGAAGGTGCTGCGACGCCGGGCGGAGGTGCGAAAGCTGCGGCGCCGCGTGGTGCCCAACAAGGCGATTCTCGGGCGATGGGGGGCCCTGAGCAGAGAAGAAGTTTGAGGTCAATTTTGGTGTGAAACTGGATTCAAGCCAAGTTGAGATTCACCACATGTGGATTCAGCACCCAACAATTTTGATAATCTAAGCAGCAATGATGGTGAATTAACCACCTAAAGTGGAGATTTTAGACCCAACAATATGGGTACTAAAGGACTATAAAGTGAATACTGATCTTTGCATCTTCTGTTTGGAATGAGGATCATCTTCCGTTGGTGGTGCCCCAACCGCTGTAGGTGGACGACGAGTTCCTTGGAGGCTTTGTGCGGAAGCAGTTCGACCAAGAAGGGCCACTGCAGAGGTACTGGGTGGAGACCGCTCAGAGCCTTGGATTTGAAAAGGTCAGGGACCTAAGGATCCTCACCAAAAATGCTAGTTGGTAAGGGGGAATCATATCCTGAAATGTCCTGAAAAAGGAGGTTTCGAAGTGCTCGAATTGCACCAATACCCGGGATTCATCAAGAGTAAATGAGCTGTAAATAGTGTCTCTGGAATTCTTTTGGTATCTTTGGGATCTGTCAGTTTTTGTGAAACAAATATGACAATCAAATGACAAGAAGAGGCCATCCGTGGCACTCCGGGCACTCATCCTCTTGTCGATGATGATGATGATGATGATGATGATGATGATGATGATGATGATGATGATGATGATGATGATGATGACGATGACGATGACGATGACGATGACGATGACGATGATGATGATGATGATGATGATGATGATGATTCTCATGCATTGTGGGTGATATCTGATAGAGATCATGGATGATGGGTGAATGTAGGAGGTGGTCAATAGCTGCAGCTGTCCAACCCCCCCGGTGCTGTCAGGATGCCATATGCCTATCGACCTTTTTTTCAGTCGCCTTCACCCGATATTGATCCTGCTGCCTTGCTATCTCCGGCTGAGAGGAAGTACCTAGTGATGCTTGGGTACCAAAATGGGGGAAACACGCTGAGAAGAGAGGCTCCATGAATCAACTGTTTTTTTGGGGGTGTGTGAGAGGAGGACAAACTTCCCGTGACTTTGGTAGCCTTTGGTCATTGGTGCTCCATCCTTCAGAATGATTTTGGGTGCCTCTTCCCCCATGGCTTTGCAAAGCATCATCATGCTTGGATAGGTAAAGCATGAATGTAAAAGTCAAGATATCAGCAAAACACCCTGCACTCAACCCACTGGTGTGTTTTGACACTCTCGATCGTTTCTTGTTGACAAAGGAACCGAAGATGATGTGGGTGCAGTCTGAAAATAGGGCGCCCTAAAATCCATCGGAGTTCTCCTCAAATTGGCCATAACTTGAGCAAATCCAAATTTTTGCAATTCATCGAATCTCCAGATATTTCACGCTATTCATGCCTTGAGCAAATCCCAATTTTCTCGTAGCTTCCGCTGACTAATACCCTTGGTACCATCCAACACTTGGCGGCCCTGCCTGTGCCTGTGCCCATGCCAGGAAGTCTTTCATCACGGACCCCCTGTCCGAGATCCTGGGACCCGGTGGCACGGTGGACCCGCGCCAGGGCGGCGCCAACATGGACCCGCGGCAGCTGCTGACGGATGGCACCATTGCGGAAGGCCTGCTGCATTTGCACAGCCACATGCGCCTTGGCAGGGCAGAGTGACGGATGTAACTTCAAGAATAGTAAGAATGTTGAGATATAGTAGGGATATAGTGGGGAAATGGGGAAACCATGAGATACTTGTGGGTAGTCTAGTGGAGCTCAATCCTTACTTTTGGGTTCGGCAAATGGGAATGTATGTGTACCAGCCAGCTGCACATTTTACTTTGTGGCAAGGTTTCCAAAATTCTTCATGGGATGTGGGGTTGGGATAGTTGTCCAATATGGAAGGTGCACTGTGTATACCTCAAGGGTGCCCAAAAAGATCAGAAAGTTACCGTCACGCATTCCCACTTCAATTGGTTCGATGTATCTTCGATGGGTTTTCCCCTGTTTCTAGTTTTTATTAGTTTTTGCTTTTTTCTGTGGACCATCCTTTCTTGATTTCAGATGAACTACAAGCACCCATGAGGTTCTGGGTTTGTGGACCAGGGGTCCATCTGCAATCATCAGCTCAAGCCCAGCTGTTATAAGGAGTACTATTCATTTGACCAATGGCTTCGCACCTTGGCGAAGAGGGTCCTACGTGAGATGCCAGGAAGAGATGGTGGAGGAGACTTCCCCACCTTTTCTATACAGGGCAAATCGCGCATCCCAGCGATTTCAATCATTTTCAGCCAGATGTCCCTGAGCAGACACATTTTGCTACAAGCTTCATATGATTCAACGTACCTGAGTAGCTCAATTGCAGTCAGCTTCCCAGTGTTTTTTCATGATCAAACGGGGACCTTTGCATTTCGTTCTTGTGCATCAGATCAAAGTGTGGTCAACTAGTTGTGAACCTCCCTCCTGGTACCAGACATTTTCACAGGGTTCTGCCGTTTACCTTTCCATCACTGGGGGATGACTAGAATGCATCATCCCAAACTTGATTGGGTTTTCATTGGATACTTTACCCTGATCCCATAGCTTCATCATCCTCAATCTACGATGTAACACTCCGTGGCTGGCATACTCCGGGAAGAATGTCAGAGACTCACAGACCACTGGTGGTTCCATGTCCCCCGGTGAGCCGATCCCCTTTCCAGGTCTACCCCTGGAGGCACCGGGGCTGGAAGCATTACTACTTCGTCTCCTGGTGTCGCTGTGACACAGCCCTGGTGTTGCACCTCGATCTCATGGGATCTCTGGGCTTCAGAGACCATCAAAAACAATGGTTGACCCCTATTAGTGGTTAAACCCTCAGAAAAACAATGGTGGTTCCAGCAGCAACCAATCAAACAATGGTGTTTGGAAGGCCAGGGTTTCTATAAAGAGCGTTTTCTATGAAAGCTGGCGGTTTTCTAGCCATATTTGATTACTAGAGGGTAAAGCCCCAGGTGCGGGTCAAAGTTCAGGGCACGACAAATTTCAGAGATTGACCGGGGTACCAACTTTTTGACCCATACCCACGTTGTGATTTGGACACCCCCTCAGTTTCAACCAGGATTTCTAGATTGCCAGTGTAGATTCCTTCCTACCACCAAGGCATCATTTTGGCCCTAAGATTGGTAGTTACTTTGATGCTTGGCTGCAGATGGAGTTGCTGAAACTTGAGGTCGCACCATCCCTTTTGGCGTATGTGCAATAGATCAGACCTTTCTCAACATTGAAGTATCAATGAGAGGACACTCTTGCCTTTGGTCCCTCTGTTTGGGTTCCGATAGGGAGTCGGTATACGGGTATTACTCTACCATGATCGTCGGCCAATATAGGGGTCATCCAGCTGGGGGTCTCACCAGATTGGACTGACGCGTCACCTGTTGAAGCAACTTGGAAGGTCACTGAAGTAGGCACAGCTAAAGGTCCAGCACTTCCCAGCCCCTGGAGCTGGCTGCCAGCAGTTTATGTGAAATATCCATCCATCCATCCATCCATCCATCCATCCATCCATCCATCCATCCATCCATAAACAAATGCATCTTTCTTTGTATGCGCATGTATTTCTATGAATGCATGAGCCTTTGGGCCATTCGTACCTACCCCATTGGGAACTCATCACCTCTTCACAGTTTCAGGACTTTCTGGAGACCTACGTCACCTTCCTGTTGATTGCTGCCGTCCTGGGCTTGATTGCGGAGATCAGCGGACCTCCAAACGCTCGTGGGGAATCTGGATTTTGGAGCCTTGGTGAAGTTCGCAGTTTCCGCCTTGGCTTTAGGAATCTTTAGGATGTGTTTTATTTGGGGGTGCAAAGTTGAGTGAAGACCCATTGTATTTATTGGATTTTCGAGTTGTCTTGGATTTTATTGGATGGCCATTGATGAGCACGCAAGATCCTTTTAGATTAAACATTTGAGATGTTTTTTTTTGGTTGCGTTTATCTCGGTACATTTGATCAGAAGTCTTCATTCCATCATGCCTGTCACTTCTCCACAATAAGAACGAAGTCGCCCTTTGGCAGGTGGTGGGTTGATCTTGGTGATGGCAGTTTTATAACCATTCCAGAATTTTGGAAGTTTCCGAAACCTTTCTTTTTTTTAATTCAGGGTTTTAACCCCCCCAAAAAACATGTATTCCATTAGATATTTACAACACATAGAACATCATGTATGATTTACTATCCCTTTTCAATGGCATCCAAGGTCGATACAAATTGAACACCTTGATTTTCTATGATGTCCCATATTTACCCATGAAAAAGTATTGGTATACACACAGCAATGTTGATATTTTCTATGTACTCATTTCCAACTTTGAAGGAAGTTCAATGTTCCACCTCCAAACCGCCAGACCAGCAAGTTTGGGCGCTGACGTTGTTAAGGAAGTTTGTGCAGCCGAGCTTCGGCGTGTGCATGTCCATGTGGGGCACCTTCTTCTGCATCTTCTGGCGTCGACGGTGTGCCTGGCTGAGCCACATCTGGGGCAACGGCTGGATCGAGGCTCTGGGGATGGGTTGGGGGTTGGCCCATCTGGGGATGGGGGATGGGGGGGTTGGGCTCACATTTTTTATCGCTTTTCTTGGTGACACTCATTCAACTACATGCTGCATCCCTTGTTTTTTGGCGAGTTTTTCTTCGTCCAAAGCTCCTAAGGTGTCATATATACCCAGGTTCTACCCATATGGTTGGTTACTGTATATCATCTTATATCCCATACAATCCCATCATGTTCCGTTTCATGTCATCAGCATCATATTTTCTCCCCGCATTGCTTGGTATTTGTTGGTTATAAGTTAATTATATCATATCCCCAGTTGGGACGTGGGACCTTCCCACCCTTTAAACGTCACCGTTCTGCTGGTGTCCGAGGACGGCGAAGACCTCCGGGGTGCGGGGTCCCTGTCCAGTGGTTCCGAGCGCGTGCGGCCCGAGTTCGCGCTGCAGTGGCGGCAAAACTTCGAACAGGCGATGGCAGCGACGTTTTTCAGTCATTTTTTTTTGACAGAATCTGGTAAGGTACAGCAGTGTTTAGATTACATTAGATTACCGCATGTGATTCTCTATGGATATGTATGGATATATGTATGTATGTATGTGTATAATTATATATACACCATACATGATGTATATATATATATAGATAACACACACATATATATACACCATATATGATATACGTATAGATAATATATATATATATATACACATATCTATATATGGATATGTGTGGATATATATATATATATACATGGATAATTATGTCAATAATTATGTGTGTGTGTACATATATATATATATATATATGTACACATGTTTATACCTATGTATACATAGAGTACATATAGAGTATATGTTTTCCGCCAAAGACCCAATTCAATTGGATGATGTTTTTTCATCCAACGTTTCATCCAATTTGCAGGCCAAACCGGCGAGACAGGAAGAGACCTTGAAGCCACTTGGCGATGTGGGGCTTGAAAACAGTACCAAAAGTTGGTTGATTATGATATACCCTCTGGTAAACTAACATAGCTATTGAAAATGACCATTTATAGTGGATTTTCCCATTAAAAATGGAAATTTTTCCATAGCTATGTTAGTTTACCAGAGGGTATGGGTGTCTGAAAATGGGGGTACGCTATGGTATACCGATGTGTACTGAAAATCGGTATACTAAAAACCAAGTTTATTTTTGAATTTTGGAAATTTTCAGCGGGGAAACGGATGCCAGTGGATTGAGGGACACCCTGTTTTCGGGTAAACCCATATGTTGGTACTGAATGAGACGATAGACTTACGCTCCAATGATGCAATCCAGCATGTTTGATGACAAGATTATTCAGAGATTTCTTGCATTAAAAGCTGTATTTGCCGTCAATTTGGCACTGAAACTTGACAGCTAGATGCATTTGATGGCGCTCCGTTTGAGCCTCGCGTTTTTCCCTCGCGAGCCAAAAATCTGACATCTGTCAATCACAAAAGCTGTCAAGGTGTCACGAAGTCAAAGTCAGGTTTTAGGGGAGGACTTCTCAATCTCATGGCGGAGTTTGTAGGGGTGTTTCTGGGGGGTTTCTGTCCAGGATGTTGAAAACCTTGCTGCGTGCTCCGGACACTCCGCACTGGGACGAGAGGCCGGGCATGAAGGTGTTGGTTGCGTCATCGCGTTGGTGATGCGATCTTTCGTGTCTGTGAAGAACAGAGTGAAGAATGGGATTGAATTCGGAATCTGATTGAATTCAATCACTCATTGGTATATTGGATTCCTACATTGTTGGCAAGGATTCTTTTTAAACCTTGCCGTTTGATGGTGGTAAAGATAGGGCCTCTTTACTTAGGTTGTCATTGTCATCCTAAATGGGGTTGATGGGCCTCCAACTCCAATCCATTCCCAACAGCAGTGCTTTTTGGCTTTCAATCGCCGCCTTGCTGCGGTTTGGTTGCAAAGCTGGGCCAATGGATATCTTTATAGGGGATTTGCTGCTAACATCTTGGATTCCCCGAGGGCACTGGGTATTTCTAATTGGAGCTGCACATGTCACCCACATGCCACCTGTCAGGGCGCTCACAAGCGACATCATGCGTTTTGACGAAGCCTGCCCCTTCGCTGCAGCTGACGGGTCCAAAAGTTAAAGGCCCATCACAATTTTGAAGCCACGCCAAAATTGAAGCCACGCCAAAATCAAGTTTCAATCAAATGAAATGTGGGTTTGCTTGAAACTAGGATACCTCAACATCCCATGCATTGTCATCATTCTCCCTATTAAAAAACAGATCTTTGGGGCACCCCAGCGATCCCCAACTACTGCATCCCATGGGCCCCAGGCTACCTCAGCGATTTCGTGCAGCGCCTTGGTGGTAAATCAGGGTCCAGAAGGTAGATGTCATATCTTGACTTACCACCCGGAGTTTTCACTTAGGCATCCTCCACCATCCCCTGTTTTTCAATCGTTTTTTTCCTCTAGCTCAACTAATCCAGAATTGGTCGAAGGGAAAACCTACAGGAAAGCAACATTTGTCACGAAACAATGCGGTTTTCCCTTATATATATATATATAAACAAAAATAACAATAGTATGGTATCTCCAAAAAGAAATGCAGGAATCCAACACCCACTTCCAAGATCTAAAATTGTGAATTGAACTTCTTTAAACCATTTCTTTTTGGGGCTATATAGTGTATATACTATATTTATCTATATTTTTTATCCCCCAATCCACTGCTTTAAAAGCCTCATATCTTCCCCATCACAAATGGCCATATCTTGAGGTTTCGTCTGAAAAATATCAGGTTCTACCGCTTCCTCCTGTCCTACCTGGCCTCCGGGTGCTTCATTCTCTTGGCCTCGGGTGCCACCTACGGGGCCCTGACGGCGAATCAGCTGCTAGGTCTCAACGGGAAGACGGCGGGCTACGCGGTGACGGGGCTCACCACCAGCGTGCTGGTGCCGGTGTTGAACGTGATCCACTACCAGGTGGGGGTGGAAAGTAGCTGGTCGGGATGGGAGAGATGAAGAGATCGTCATAGATCAATATATGTATAGTAAATAAGTAAATAAATAAATACATAATATGTGTGTACTAGATAAGCCTTGTGGGGTGGAATGGGGATTCATGGGTATTTAGAGGTTACCAAGCAAGTTTTTGGGATATTTGGTGCTATTTAGATGGGGTTGTAACGGGAAAGGGTTGGTGGAGGTTGCTGGTAGATGACCGCCTTTTGGTTATGAATCTTCTGCCCTGCAGGTGGTGATCAAGACCAACAACTACCAGCTCTTCAGGGAAGACAGTGAAAGAGAGAAAGATCTTTTTGAAACTCGGCCAGCGGCTGAGGTTGTTTTCTAAAGCTGGTAAATTGTTAGTCACAGAGCTGAGCCGTACACATACATACACACACGCAGATAATGTATACTTATATATATATATACACATACGCATTATACATATACAGTATACATATACATTATCAATATGCAGTATGTATAGATATAGGTATGGATTCGCACTACGAGCTTGCTAACTTCGGTAAAAATATCCAGAAGTGCACCTTGGTCCAGCCCTGACCTGCCCAGGATCGCTTGTTTGTCTTCAACCTCTTCAACACTTACAACAGTTTGATCTGGATCGCCTTTGTGGAAAAGAACATGGAACAGCTTCGGGTGCAGGTGCTATTTCTACTTCTGAGTTCCATCTTTATCAACAATCTGTGCCACGGCTCGATTTTCAAGCTGATTTTTATGGGGCCAGATATGTGGGGGATGTTGGGATTCCACCTGCTGTCCCAGCAGATGCGCTGAAGTAATTTTCAACAGAACGACTTCTCACTACCAAACCCATCCAAACCCCACGGATCATGATTATATTGGGACAATCATTCGTTTGATGACGCAGACAATTGACGTTGGTTTTTGTTCTATTAAAGATTTTAGCCGTTTATAGCCTTCCTGTGGCTGATGAAATTCCATCTTTTTCTGGCTGAGTCAGTTCTTATTCGCCACAGTATTCCCATTATCAATCCGGATCCTTAGGTAGTTCTCCCCAGTTACTCCCCAGTTCTCCCCAGTTCTCCCCAGTTCTCCCCACCCCCAGCGCATCCATCGGATGATGAGGCTGGAGTTCTACTGGTCCCACTCCGTGAAGCAGCTGAAAAAGATGGGTCACACCGATGCCATCACCAGCATTCGGCAGAATCTTGGCTAGCTGGTGCTTCGGAGGGACTAGCGTTTGGCAATTTGCTGCTTAGCTATGCATACAACGCCGGAGTTATAAACCACTGGGCGGTTCAATTGGGGGGATGCAATTTTAATAGTAAATTGTATAATAAATTGATTATTTGGAGAGAACCACCCGAATTAATCAAACGGGGTTTATGAAGGCGGGGTTGAAATAGTAGGGGATATTCGTATTTTTCATGGGAAGCTAAGGGGCTAGGAAGTGTTTCCCAACAACATGATGGCAACTTGGACAACTGAAAAAGGTCGGCTCCACCAATCAAGGGAGTAGCTAAGCAGCTATCCACGCATATGATTTCTGCATGCATATGGCATGATGCGGCAGTGTATTCAACCGATTGTGCCTATTCCATCCTTTCTATTTATTTCTACCCGATGATCTTCGAGTTGGCTAGCTAGCTAGCTAGCTACCCTTCCGACCGTCCATCCCCAGTCCGTGTGTCAAACAGAAGCGCGCTAATGACCAGGCTTAGCTATTACCACGATGATAGGCAAATACTACTTCAATTTCTTTGTGAAACGGCCCCCTTTGGGTGACATATGACCCGGTGAATTACTAACAATCCAATCCCCATCTGTTTACAACCGTTATTCCCGTCATTTATGCAATCTTATGTAATTTATACACCATTTGCATATATTTGTATATCACCATTTGCAATCATTTATGCTTGCCTGTGCCATCTCTCAACTACGAATTCCAGCACCATTTGCAACCCAACTATGACATCACATTCATCATTATTGACTGTTTCTGATTGTGTATAGATATTTATGGCTTAGAATGTTATAGACAGTTATAGCAACACCATTTCCACAGGAATGGACAGCAACTTCCTTTGTGATTCACAGGATGCTGCGCTACATCTTGGTCGGTGAGCTGGAGGATGTTCCCATCATCCCCGCAGATCCCATCAAGACGGCGCTGGAGCGGGCTGGAGAATGATCGCGTTCGATGTCCGACGTCATTTTTTGTTTTTGGGCTATACGGTTTGTACAACACACACACACAGATATGTACAGTCTATGATATGTATGTATATATAATGCTTATATATATATATATATCTCCATCTATCCATCTATCCATCTATCTATCCATCTATCCATCTATCCATCTATCCATCTATCCATCTATCCATCTATCCATCTATCCATCTATCTCTCTATCTGTCTGTCTGTCTGTCTGTCTATCTGTCTATCTGCTAAAAGGGACTAGGCGAGGGAGTCACATTGTATAGGCGGTCATTAGGACGACTAATTCATACTCCTTGACATGCCGCAATGATGGCTCAAGCCGCCAATCATTGACTTGACCTTTGGCACATCGACACTCTACATCGGGACGACCTTGAACAGGGTTAAAATTGCTCACAGGTTATCAGCCGTAGTGCTCTGTACCCCCATCGGGGGAGGAGTGTCTACGTGCTGTTGGTCATTGGGAAATTGGTCTTGGACGCAAAGGACGAGATCTACCCTACATCGCAAAGATGCAAGGCAGCAGCGGTGACACTCAGTACACCTTTGATGGTAATATTGCAGCACCAGCTGAAGGAGCTTCGCAATCCTCACCTGGTACTGCTGACAGTGGGTCGAAGTCAACAATGTCAGGATGGAACATACCTGGACAGAGAAGGACTTCAGCTAGATCGNCAGTGGGTCGAAGTCAACAATGTCAGGATGGAACATACCTGGACAGAGAAGGACTTCAGCTAGATCGCATGCTAGCACCCCGAGATCGACGAGAAGTGGCGCCCGGAGCGGAACGAGAAATGCAAGTGGGAGCCATCGATCACCGAGAAGGCCTACTACACGAGCACCAGATACCCCAAGGGCAATTGAAGACAGGACTGATAGGTCGAGGGGCACTGGTCGTAGT
>BGPT01002635.1:1561-15883 GCA_003297045.1 Symbiodinium sp. clade C Y103
ATACCATACATACCATACATACCATACATACCATACATACATACATACATACATACATACATACATACATACATACATACATACATACATACATACATATATATATATATTGGTATACTGTATAATAATGTAAACTTGTCCAAAAACATGACAAAAAGATCAGCAACGTAACCACAATACAGGAAACGCTGAGACGCATCATGCGAGAGAAAGTGGCAAGAGAAGCAGCAAAGGCTATGGGATGCTGCCAACGCGAATGGGAAGGCATCAACGGACCTCCTGATCCTGCTGGGGAGCGAATTTCGCCCCCAACCCCCTGTCATTCCCAAGATCACTCGGACACTTTAATAGAGTAGAGGTTTTGAAAGACAGAAAAATACTTGAAAGAGAAGAAACTTGAATTTTGACTTGCAAGCATGTTCCTACAGATGCATGAAGGGGACGACGACCACAGGCTGTCACCTGGGTCTTTGGTCGTCTCAACGGAATCGATCGCCTGCATCTTTTTTGGCTGGGTTTTGAGTAATCCCATCCCCCTCAACCCCCAAAATGGTCGGAAATTCTCTGGAAATTCCCCACTCAACCATGGTTTCTAAAGGGGGCCAGGTTTCCCAACGGTGCCACGGCAATTCCAGCAAGCCTGGCGTGTGGCTGGGAACTGCTCTAGAAATGGAGGTTTTAGTGGATACTCCACGAAAAATGAAGGTTTGAAACAGGACAGAAATGGAGGTTTTGATGGGACAATCATCTATAAATGGGGAATTGTCCGTTGCCATACTTGATTACCAGAGGGTATCCAACAAAATCCATAAGATGAAGCCACGAAATCATTAAAATCTTCCCCATGCTTGGCAAGAACCAACCCAATCTTTGGCGTCGATCAAACATGCCGATGCCAACTGTAGGAAAGGTTCTGGCTCATCTTCGTCTTCGCCTGCAGAGCCGAGGGACACATTCCTGGAAGGTACAATCCCTGCCCTCCAATAGGTTTCGAATAGCCCCACAGGGTCCCGCAAACGAAACCCTGGAACTCTGGATCAGATTTATTCATTTCATTCCTGGGATTGCATTCCTGGGCCTTGATCTTTGATTTCACTTGGGGTTATCTCAATAATTCAGGAAAATCATCTCTATGTGGGCGTGATGACTGAAATCCACCAAAACAAAGATTGACCAACCATGCTTTGTTGCCCAGGGAATTCACTCCAAAAATCCCCTATGGACTATGGACCCCGGAAATTGCCAGAGTAGACAGGAAAATCATCATGTAAACTCAGTGTCATGGGGTTGCATCTGAGTTTTTGAGGGGGCTGACTAAATATTGTGCGTTGCATTTTTGCAAGATATATTTTCCTGGAGTTTTGGGGGTGGCTTTCCTGAATCCGAACTGCAAGGGATATTCAGGACAAATCACCGACTGTTCGCAAGGAACTCACATCAGGCACATTCCCAAATCACACATAGTGGGATCAGGACAAGATTGACGTGTCTGAAGGAATCAAAACTAAAATCACTAAGCCGAAATGGAGCTATTTGGGGGCGCAGTTGCCCCATCATTCAATCGGTGACTTCCAGTGACATGAGGTCGTCGGAAAAATTCCCGAGCGAGCCGTTGCGACAGGGAAGTTTGGGGCCTTCCACCCTTCCGTGGAATGAAGAGTTACAATAAAGGCAAGCTATGTATATATATATATATAATGTATACATATATGTGTATACACACATATGTGTGTGTGTGTCTCTGAAAATGGGGTATGCAGGTATACCCTCCAACTGTCAATGCTAGCAAGAAAAGTGATGACGATTGTGAAAAATAAAGGGAATGTGATGATTCATCAGTGGATTTGGGGGTACCGGGTACCCCATTTTCAGACAAACCCATATGGTCTTGTCCCGAAAGTGGAGATTACCCCCAATGTATCATCATTTGAAGGAGGCAAATGAGGCTTCAAACCATGAGATTTCGGGGTGCCAAATTTTGAGAAAAAGCTCTGCTTAAAACCTATTGGTGTCCCTTCCTGCCGTGGATTTATGGCTGCCTCAACGATCCACAAGTTCATAATCACAAAATCTTCACAAATCTACGCCCACGCCCACACCTTCCAACCTTTGCACTTCAAACTCAACAGCTCCACCTTGTTGGCAGCTAAAGACGCAGCAAATTTTACCTGTCGTTTCGCTCATTGGCAGCATCCAACGCTTCTTGCAGAGATCTTTGAATCTGCGGTGAGACCTTTTGCAGTGCATGGGGCTTGCGCCCATTCTCAGCCTGGGGGAAGGTCGGGAACGGCTGACCCACCCAGGGGTGGAGTTGGCGGAAGCCGTTTCTTGCTGGATGATGTAATCGTCATGCAGGTGCGATATGGTTGGTTTTTTTTCCAACTTTTGATTTTGCGTTGAAAACTTGTTGTGACACCTCCAATGTTCATCATGTTTGGGGAAATTTTACCTAGGCAGTCTACATGCAAGAATTTCAAAGAAGCCGAAATCTGATCAAACTTCTTGAAGAGTGTGGTCCCACGCAAACATATTTTTGGATCAGAACCTTCAAGATGTGGGTTCGGATAAGAACCTTCAAGGTATGGGGTTGTCTCTAAATTTGGCGACCCCGAAGACATAGTTTGGGCGGAATTTGGCGACCCCGAAGACATAGTTTGGGCGGTTTGGGCTTTAATGTGGGAACTGCAGGAATAGCCTATCCTATCCCCAATCCTCAGTAGGGGTTGGCCCAGGTACATCTAAAAAGGCTGGATCCTGGATCCCGGATCCATCCCCAGATCCTGCGTTGATGTGCCACATCCTGATTCATTTTTCAAGCTCCCCTGTGGTCCTCCATTGTGACACCGAAGAAGTGAAGGAAAACTACAAACAGAATGGTGGTTTAAGATGCTGTACAAGAGCGCCTCTTCTTGTTTTGAGTACACCAATTTAAGGAGTTCTTTTTTCAGTCCTCCTATTTTTCAAAACCCTCTTGGTGATGATCCGCGGGTGCCTGACTACGGAGGTAGCGCCCGGCATCGGCGTTAATGTAGACCAAATCCTCCGGTGTTTTTTCACAGGGTGGCACGAAGCAGCATAAGCTTGGGGGTTGGGTTATGGGAAATAGCATCTAAAGAGCATCAAAGGCACGGACTTAAGCCGCAATAGTGGGACACTAAGAATGTGCATGTGTCACTGAGACTAAGAGCCTTTTGTAGAGGTCGTTGGCAAAAATGGAGATTTCAATATGGCAATACATCGAGGAACTTTGTAGGATATTGTTTCCAACCAAGGGAGAAATGTCACAGTTCATTGGTTGGTGATCAACACGTTGAGTGAAGTACTGAACTAATGTGACAAATCAAAACATGGACCTCGTTGGGGTATAGTTTTTTTTCATACCACCCTTAATTGGATCTAAATGGCAAAAAAATGTAAATGAATGTAAATGGCGCTAAATTAGATATTGTTCATGATGTTTTGTATTGGTATATATATATGTGTGTGTGTGTATGGTTTGGGGTTGGCCACATGATTCGAGCAGATTAAAGGAGGTTTGGGGGGATCAAGTATGATCAAATGGGGGTGGTTCAAGAAAAAATGATCAGGAAGCCACGGTTTTGGTAGGGTTTTAGTCCTGAAATTATTCCATTCATTTCAACGTTTCGTTGAAGCCAAGGGCTGCATCTTCCACCCCCCAGATCCGGCGCCCCCTTCGCGCCCCGCGCCTTACCGAAGTGTCTCTCTGCCGCCACCGGGGCCGGGGAAGTGCCACCAGCCGGGGCGGGGTTCAGACACCTCACCGAGCCGGACTGGATGTAGAGGAACTCGGGGTCGAAGACCATCCTGCAAATGGATCCCCAGGAGCTGAAGGTTTTTTTTTCATGGAAAATCCTGCATAAATTACTGGATGATTTGGAGGGTAGCCCTATTTTAGGAAACCTCCAAATGACTTGAAGATCTTGAACCGGCTTTGGAGGTTTGGGAGCTACATTTTTTGAGAAAAGATTGTTTTTTTCCAGATCTTGAAGTTCGTCGATTTTTGGAATAGTGTCTTCACAAAAAGAAAAAGATAGCAGTAAACCAAATCACCAAATAGGTATCCCATTGTATCGCATTACATCCCTATCAAAAATCCCTAGGATTGCTGGTGATTTCCCATAGATTCTCCAATTAAACTCAAATCAAACTCGAAAACCCTTCCAAAAAATGGAATTTGATGGTGTGTCTTGCAGGTCACCTGATAAGGAACGACTCTTGGAGGAACTATGCAATTAGTTGATATACACCGGTTTTCCCGTAACTCTGCCAAGAAATCTTGCTTAAAATCCTTTAAAACTAGTTGTTTAAAACTTCAAACACGTGTTTCTCTTTTTGTGTTCAACCGAATTTAATCAGTTAATCTGGAGATCCAAAAATCCTGGCAAAAATCCAGTCTTTCTCGGTGTTTACCTGTTTTCCCCTTGAAAACCAGGGGACTTCTTCCACAGCATTGGCCCCAACCTGTAGGTGACCGTGGCCACACCCTGCCAGGTGGATCCATAGTGTCGCAAGTAATCCACCTCTGCAGTGAAGCAACGGCTCTCCTGCGATGCAGCGGTTCACGGGACGTGCTTTTTCTCGATCTGTCTTTTTCAAAGTTTGTTTGATAAAAAAACACCCCATTTCCAGAGGTTTTCAAGGTTTCTTGGTGTCGTTGGTGTTTGTTTTTTCAAGTTGATTTCGAACATGTTTCGTGCGTTTTGTTCTTTTTTGAAGTTGTGGTTGTTTTCTGTGTTTCAATTTTGCCTGTGAAAACCCCGAAGAAAAACGCAAATGATTCAAACCTAGTGTATAAGTGGGGATGTTTGGAGAACCCAAATATATCTATTTTCCTGTGCATTTGCCTGAAACGTACACCAATTCCTGGATTTAGAATCTTCCTACTACCACAGAATTTCAAGAATATCAGCTGCGTATATAAATGTATATAGAAAACCTATTCCTGGATGCGCATCCCAATTGGTGTCCCTGGGTGTACATTCGCAGGTTCGCAATGGAATGAACCCCAAATTTACGTTAAAAGGTACTAATCATTACCAACAAATTGAGATATGGAAAAGCCACCATCTCCAGATCATCTTCACAGCAAACCACGGTTCTTTTCCATATGTGGGATTCACCCAATGACATCTGCACCACCCCCAAGTCATCACCATATGGGTGGGATTTCCACCATCCCCATGCTGGAAGGGCCCTCGGCCCGCGTCCTCGTCCCAATGGGTCTTTTCGAAGGGCACGCGATAAGGAACCTGAAGAATTTGAAATTCCACGAGAAATGTATCGCAGGGTGTGTGTGTGTGTGCGCGGTGGAAATGCCAACAGAATAACAATTGAATGGGGGAATTGATGATACACTGTGATAAACCATGCAATTTGCAGCACCCTATTTTCAAACAAAACCATATCTATATCTAATTGATTAGCATTATTCTATTTTTGCAGGCAACATTTGTTCATTGTCGGTTTTGACCTTTCGTTTGGAAGTCTCTGGTCCATATTAGCCGGAGTTAAACATCCAAA
Organism: Symbiodinium sp. clade C Y103; assembly: GCA_003297045.1. NCBI lineage: Eukaryota > Dinophyceae > Suessiales > Symbiodiniaceae > Cladocopium > Cladocopium sp. clade C. The sequence continues at coordinate 7,103 of BGPT01002635.1, forward strand.
ATAAACAAAACAATGAAAATGTTTTCAAGTCTGTGGTTTCAACTCTTGATTGATGTTTGCCCCTGCTTGGTTACATTGGGCGGACACACTCCATTTGCTAGGTCATCACTTTGCCAGGTTTGTCCGTGCAATCAATCAACCCAGGTTTGTTTATCGGGGTTGACCTCAATTGAGACATGTTTAGGGACCCCCAAAATGAACAGATTCGATATGTGAAAAGGGGAAATGATGTGTTCAACCAAGTTAATTTACAGTGCACCACATCTCTCGACGAACCCAATCAACATTTCGTTGATTTTTTTCCTACTATACATCCCATTCAATATCCTCATTTCTATTGATATGTACTTTAATAATGTCCTCATCAAAGGATTTCGGGGTGTCCAAGCCACGTTTTTTGACAAGCCACCGGCGCACCCGTGTCCATGCCGGGAGTTTCCGCCGGCATGGACTCGTAGGAGATGTAGCCACGAGCCACCTGGTGTTGTAGCATCACTTGCAGGGGCTTAAACCATCATGTACGAGGGTTCAACCATGATTTGTAGAGTTTTAATCATGACAAATGCATTTGTTGATGGGATGGGGGAATTGGTGGGATGCACAACCAACGACATGCTGGTATATGGCATTGGCAACGACACGGAGAATCTTAACCTCAACGGCCATTTCAGGTACCTAAACTGGAGGTACTGTACCATATAAGGCCATATTCTCTGGGGATATCCCCTTACATAGCCCTTACATAGACCTTCTGTATGGTAGGTACCTCCAATTTAGGTTCCTGAAGTGGCCATTGATAACCTGGGATCTAAAAATAGTTACATACCAATTTAAGTAGCAGTTTACCAGTTTACCAATGAGGCATTCCACTTCAAGGCGGATACCAATGAATTCTTTGCGGATGAGATATGAATCGCCAGCAGGGATTTTGTGGAGATTCATCATTGGATGTCCGATATAAGTGTATGCATGTCTATACATATAGCCAAGCAATTGGGGTAGATGGTCGAAATGGAATGATCATGATGATTTGTTTCGCAAGAATATTGGAATATGGCGGGAAAGAAAACTGGAATCACAGATATGACGTGGATATTCGCTCGGTGGTGGGGGTATCATGGGGATATGCTGGGGGTTGGTTGTGTCGTGGATAGCGCCCAGCCGCGGCCCACACCTGATCGTCCCGAAGTTCCTCGAAGTGGTAGCTCCTTGGATGCAGAATGGCCCCATTTAAGATATGATGCTTCTAAATACTATGTGTACATTGTGCGCGTGGATAGGGATATGGATATTGATGGATTGAGAGATAGATAGATGGTTGGATGGATGGATAGATAGATAGATAGATAGGTAGATAGACAGATAGACAGATAGGCAGATAGACAGATAGACAGATAGAGAGATAGACAGATAGAGATAGACAGATAGAGAGATAGAGAGATAGGTAGATAGGTAGATAGGTAGATAGGTAGATAGATATATAGGTAGATAGACAGATTGATAGATAGATCAATGAATGAATAGGTGGATAGATGGAAAGATGAGATGGGATTGGATTGGATTCGATTTGATTGGATTCGATTAAATTAGTTTTGATGTGATGCGATGTGATTAGATGTAGAGAGGTAGATCGATAGATTTATACAGTATATACACGGAAGGATCGATTGTTTACACAGAGTGAGAGTGATACATAGAACAACACAAATATGTATATATATATATATGCATATATATATATATATACATGTGTGTGTCTATGTATATAGATGTCTATATATATATATACACACACCATATGTGTGTATATTACATATATATATATGACTATTTGTGCATGTATGGTTTCATACATATGTAGATAGATGTTGATACAGTCGATCAGTTGATACCATTGATATAAGATAATTAGTATCCAAACATAGACATGTACAAAAGAAATTGCATTGTTCCGACCCTGAGCGTGTCTTGGACCTTTTTTCAGCCGAAAAATCTTAGATTTAGGGCCTGGCTTTTTTGGCATCAAAAACATTGGTTGACCTCTCAGTCACTTCATTGAGCTTTTAAATTTCACACAAAACTCCATTCAAACGATGCCTTCCACTGATTCATCATGATTTTCCCTATCAGATGGCCATAAATTCCTCCGGCATTCCACCAGGATCTGTCGCCAAGTGACTCCACTCCCAACTTCGAGGCGTGGAGATAGCCTCGCCGCGACGTGCGTTCGAAACGGTTGGTTGGTGGAAACCACAAAATGGGGGGGATATCCCAATTGATTGCCATATAGAAAATATGCTATATATATATATATGTAATATACACATACATGTCAATAGGGAAAACCAGGATTTCAGAATATGTCAGACCTTTAGACTCCTTTAGACCTAAACTTTTCCTTCGCGTTTCGTGGTTGAGATGAAACGTTTCTTTCAGGAGCCATGTTTTTCAGTTTCCATTGGGTCCATTTCATCCGGTTTGCCAAGGAAAATCGCCTATTGATAGATGATTTACCTATGAAGGATGGCGATTTTCCATATCGTTAGATTGGTTTACCTCGAGGGTAGATCATTTGATTGAACATGTCGTCACATTTTCCGATTGGTATGTCGTGGTGCGGTCACCTGAAAAGAAATGTGCCGCTCCACCTGTGGCTTTGCGGACACCAAATCACCCCGGGATGCATTCCTTCACTGTGGCTGTGTCTGGTGGGGATACCCTTTGATAGCCATTTGAGTCAGGAACATGATGATAAACGATGAATTTAAGGGTGCACCATTTTCAGACAGAGCCATGCGAAAATGGGTTTACGAACCTTCAACCCTGCGTCACCCAGCCTATTCCCCAGCACCGGGCCAAGGGGCTGTTGCCAAACAATTGTCCTTTTCTGAAAGACATCTCTTGTAGCCGGAGCTCATGATGCCTGACATACTCCTTGGTCGTTGGTTGTGCTGGCAAGCTGACCCCTGCGAATGATGGAAATTCGTGGAAAATCCACATCAACCAGTGATTCCTGAAGTTGTTTCATACCTGATATGATCGGGGGAACAGAATGGAGATCATTTTTCAAAAGACGCAACGGCCCCATTCGCCGGGATGTCGCTGTTGATTCGGTGGATGGAGGATAGTCGTTCACTGGTTCACGTCCCAGAAAATGCCCGCCGCGCGGGTCCATAGTTAAGAAATAGTTCTGTTCGGGGTTAAGAAACATCTACTTCGGGGTTAAGGAATACACAGTTCGGGGTTAGGAGGGTCCCTGCCGCGGCGCAGATGGGCATTGCACCCGTGAAATTAGTGTGATGTAGCAGGTTGGATTTCCAGTTCTCGATGGGGGCTCACCTTGCCTTTGGTTTCATGATTTTCATACTAATTAGCTGCTAATTTTATCCCTGCAGACAGAGAAAGAGAGAGAGAGAGAGAGAGAGATTTCTTGAAGGGTTTTGACCACTCAAGCAACAACCACCCAGCAAATCCCAGGGCATTGGCACTCGCATGTTTTGATGCCGCCAAATGGCAAAGCCGTTGGGGCCCAAGAGCTTGTAGAAAACAATCCTGTCGTATCCTGGGCACAGCAGTGTCGGATCAGCAGTCACTTACGGGCCTGCTGAGGTGCTATTGCTCGTCCCGGAGCCCCAAAAAAAATTACACAAAGCCCGGATGAATGTTGGGACTTTAGCCATTCCAAAGGCCTACAACTTCAAGGTTCAAGAACGGGGCACCAATGGAACCAACCCTTGGACTATCAGAGGCCGTTGTCAACCCCCCATGGCCGCCATGGCCAATGCTTGGCGATCCAAGGGTCTGTCGTAAGGTCCGCGCAAACGTTTCCAGATGATGTGGGGATGTTGAGGGTCGTCCGTCACCTTGGAGCTGGGGATCGTCCCAGGGAGCCCGTGGAAAGTGGGGATCATGCCCATGTTTAGGGTTGAAAATGACCGAAAGTAAAGTACAGATGTATGATACATAATGCAAATATACATGTGTATGTAAGTATGTATATATATATATATATATGTATGTATTGCAGTAACCCAACCATCCACTAAATATGTTCCCTCCAAACCCCCCAAGCATTTCACAGCCGCCACGTCACCCACAGCAAGGACTGACCGTCTTCCAGGGGCGCCTCTGGTAGTTCGCACCACTGCGTCACCCCCAGGCCGCGCCACACGAAGCACGGCTTCGCGGGGTCCGTAAGGTTCAGCCAGTAGCGCATGCCCCTGGGGCAGCTGGGCCCAAGGATTCAAAGGAGTCCAGAGAATCGGGGAGAAATCTCTATTATATTGTCTATTTATGAATATTATTTATATAGATTCGAAAAAAAAAATGGCATAAGCCTTCTGCAGCATGAACATGTGTCTGCAGAAGTTTGGGCACAAGCCTGAATGAGACCCATTTGGGGTCGAAACTAGTTGCATAGCCCATAGTGACAGAGTTTTGCGGCTTGAGAGTTGCCAAAAGAGCGGTAGGTATTTGTTTATATATAGCCTCGAGTTAAGATAGCAATGCGTAAATTCCTGCTGAAATAGTTGTGAATTGAATCCATACTATCTTTTTTGCGGGTACTACAATCATATACCCTATTACTGTCATTGTTAGCATTATTGTCATTATTTTCCTCACTATCATTATTGTTGTCATCATTGATATAATCATTTTCATTCTTACTATCATCATTGTCATTGATATCTGAATAGAGAGACAAGAGAAGGAGAGAGAGAGAGAGGGGCATGAGAAACTCGTGGAAAACCTGTGGAAAATTGCAGGGAAAATATGGCTGAGAGGTAGCCACATAAAATTCTGATGACCAGAGGTTGAAAGCTCCACTTGGTGTTGTCTGAAAATGGGATGCTCCCATTCCAATGCGAAAACCTCACCTTCCCCAAAAAAATCACCTTGGTGCCAAATCCTCCCATTTTCGGACAAACACATGAACTCCTCCGATTCCCTAAGTTTCACCCCCCAGCTTCCTTTCCCAACCACAAACCATCCATCCCTTCAGCTGCCCGTGCCTGTGCTCCCACATGCCGCCCTGCACCCGGATCAGATCCGGCGCTTTCTCGTTGCCCCACTCCACGCGCCACACGCCATCGAGCAAACACGCATGGCGATGGCTTCGGAGCTTCATCACCCCGGTGGTCACGAACCTTTCAGCCGCGCGACTCAACCGTAGATTCGTTTGGAAACCATAATAAGTATATACTGTACCAAGCATAAACCCTAGTTAGTGGAGTTATAAACCAACCATAGATTGGATCATTTAAGGGGGGAATCCCCCAACTGTTGGGCTTGAATATCGGTCATCAAGCTCTATTTGATTGGGTCAATAATTTCCAATACGCCATGATCTGTTTGGGGAAAATCATTTGGTCCCTTCAACATCCTATGATCATAGCATAATCCGGTGCAATCAAAACTGAGGTAGCAACATGTAGAAACTTAAGGTGGCTAGCACCAGCATGGACCAGTTTTGCCCAGATTAAACTGGTTGAAATTGAAAGGCGTGGCTGGACCCATGTGAACTACCCCCTTGGATTTAAAATTTATCTTCATGTCTCCATTATTCAATATGTGTTATCCATCCCGCTATATCCCCATTATATGACTGGATGTTTAGCATGACCCCCCGTCATAGCTAGGTAACGGGATGATCTACAATTATTGGTTTGTACTTGGTCACTATAATAGATAATTCAAAAAAAAAATATATTGCCATTACATCGCCATTATATCCCATCAATTGTGCTTAGCCAATAGTTTTACATTACTTCATGAACCATAATTCAGGGAGTATGTCACCATGAACTAACAACCACTAGTTCAGTTTCGTTGGACCCCACTCATGGTTAGTTAGCCATTACCTAAATACATGTATATATATATATGTGTGTGTATATATCTATATATATATAAGTGTTTATACATATGTATGTGTATATATATGTGTATATATATATGTGTGTATATATATATATGTGTATATATATATATATGTATATATATATATGTGTATATATATATATATATACATGTGTATATATATATATATAGCCATGAAATATCCGACCAATTATGGCTTTCCGCACCATTAACTAACAGTTCACTAAGCCATTGTGTTTTGTGTGGTCACTATTAGCTATTAAAGTAATAGTATTATTAGCTAATAGAAAAATGTCGTTATAGAAATCATACTACCATGAACTCATAAGCATTACAGTAACTGGTTAGTTCTATCACTCATGGTTAGTTCATGCTTCGTTTACCCCACCTATTCCCATTCCATGTGAGCAGATGTTCAAAATCCCTCTGTTGTTCCATTAAATCCTGGTTGGTTTATAGGGATTCCTCCATTGGATCATTGTAATCCCCAATATATTGGGTACTATACTCCCCTAATCCCCAAGATATTGGGTAGTATAACCCCTAACTAATCATCAAGTCACAGGGCTTTTGAACCTTCCTCCTATCACCCCACCCGTTGGACGCTCAGCGACGCGAGGTCCTCCGAGAACTGCATCACGATGCGCCAGCGCTCTGAGCCGTACCAGGTGCACGGGGACCAGATGAGCTCCCCGTGGAAGGTGCCTCGGCAGAAACGGCCAAAGGAGGAACGGAAAAAATCATGGGGAAAGCGGGGGAAAATGATGGAAAAATGGTGAAAGATGGTGGAAAATGCTGGGAAAATGCTGGTTAAAATGATGCGAAAATGCTGGGAAAATGTTGGAAACTGCAAAATGAGATGGGAAAATGCTGGAATAATGATGGAAAAATGGTGGAAAGATGGTGAAAGACTAGCAATGGGCTGTTTGAGGGGACGTGTGTTGTCTTGTGTATGCAGCCAAAAAACTGGACGTTGATTTCAGTAACACAAAGGACATGTACGAGCGAAGAATTTCCAAACCATGAAGTTTTAGCATGAGGCATGAGCCAACAAACAATTGGCTTCCAACATCTTCCAAGACATAGAAATCGGATGAAATCGGGGTATGACCCAAAATCATAGCTGCGATTCATGGTTGTTTCCTCCGAAAAAATGGTTCCCCAAGGCTAAAAACATCCCACAAAACAAAGGCAAGAAACCAACCTGGCGCCTTGAGATGCGAAACTCTTCATCTATAGACGCTTTACCTATTGGAATTCTGATTTTCCATGGCTATGATTACCAGAGGGTACATGCCTGGTCAATCTTTGCAACAAAAAGGCATCAATAACGCGAATTCCGGCTGAATTGTAAGAACTCACTGACTTGAAATAAGGCTCCCATCTTGTTGGATAGTTCCCCCCCAGTAACGATCATCCCAGTGAGGTCGCAGTGAGGTCCTTATGACTTTATCCAGATGGATTCCAAACTAATGTCAACCCTGGATTCATAAAAACCTCTAGGCTGTTCAATTGGGGGGTACCATTTAAATAGTAGATTATGACTATTTGGGGATTCCCCCCTAATGAATAAACAATGGTTTATTAATCCGGGGTTCGCATTAGTTGTTCCCATTTGTTTGCCAATTCATCTTGCCTCAGCGACATGTTGGCCAAGTATCGGCTGCCTTGGTGCCAGAAGGTCTTCTCGAAAAACCTCAGGAACTCTGCGGTGGCTGTTGGGGATGATCCTTCGCGACCAAATACTGACGCCTGGTAAGGGAAATAGGCTAAACTAATATGGAAGCCAAGGCCGATCATTTACCTATTAAACTGGTGATTTTCCAGGTCGCTAACTCCAAAAAATTACCAGAGGGTATGGGGAAAATGATGAATCAGGCTGATGGGATTGGGTTCTCTTTGGACACTCACTGCCTTAACATTTGGAGGATCCAACAGTTCGCTGCTTGGTGATCCTTGCCGACACCTTTTGTTAGGTTTCATGCTGAACGAAACAGTCTGCGCTAATTCTGGGGCTATCCCCCAAGTACAAACCTGTTCCAACTCAGTTCTAAGCCAAAAATATGTCCCACTTCTCCATGGTTTGGATCTAAGCACCTTATCCAATAATTCATGGCTTAGAATTTGTTTAACTCCACTAAATCCCATCCCCTTATACCTTAGAGGACCCCATGAATAGATCCACCGCATTCCACCAACATTTCGAGGAAGGCCAAAGCAACTGATGGAGGCATCCCATATATGATCTTCTCATTGATTGCTACATAAGATCATCAACATGGTTCTTCAAAAAAAACTATAGCCAAACCCATGTTAAAGTGAATCTTCCTAGAAATTACCTCAGATATTACCATAAAATACCCATTCTACCCCCATTTTCGCTGGTTCCTTCCGGCGTTCTGCCGGGGCGGCTTCTTGTCCGGTGGAAGGCTTCCATTGTCCAAGACCAGGCCAGCAAACGGGCATCGTGCCGAGCTGTGACCTAAAATGGGGTATCCAAATGACCAGTTGACTGAGGATAATGAGAATCATCCATTGGAAAATGGGGAAAGTGGGAATACCCCACTTTTTGGACAAACGCACCAAATAGTCAGAATGTACACAAAAAAGCGGGGACGTCACGAGGAATTGAGAGTTGAGTAATCCCTTCCCCCTATTCCTAAACCCCCCCCCCAAATAATAAAAACTAGGGTCCATCTCCAATTTTGGAAAATTGGTGGTTGGCCAATTTGACTTTTAATTGATCCCCTTTAGAAAACAATTTAAAAATAGACCTACCATTTGTCGGTTTCACCCCCTAAAAATAAAAACTAGTCAACCCCGGGGTGCTTATTATTAGGGTCCCGCTTCGAAATCCAATTTTTTGCAACGTATTAATTGCGTTTTAAATTGGAATTTAAT
>BGPT01002635.1:15968-31524 GCA_003297045.1 Symbiodinium sp. clade C Y103
TTTTTAGTAATAAGGTCCGGCGCTTACTATTAGCGATCCGCTTCGAAATCCAATTTTTTGCAACGTATTAATTGCGTTTTAAATTGGAATTTAATTGATTTTGAAANTCGAAATCCAATTTTTTGCAACGTATTAATTGCGTTTTAAATTGGAATTTAATTGATTTTGAAATCGAGAAAAATAGTTTTTAGTAATAAGGTCCGAAACTTAGTATTAGGGTCCCCCCTAATAATAAAAACTACCTGAGGTGTTTATTACTAGCGGGGGGGGGGGGTTAGTATTAGGGGGAAAGGATTAAAGTGAAGTAGGTAGCAAAAGATTGTTTGGGATGTTCAAAGCAACATCGGAGTTAAGTCAAGCAAAAATGGGGAGTGCAAAGCACCATGTAGATTTCACCAATCTGATGTTTCACCAAGCAGGCTCGTTTGAGGACGGATATCCCTTTGAAGTGGGGCGTGACTTGCGCTTCTCCAAGGCAATCCACCGTAAATCATAGATCTGAACACCGAGGAAAAAAGAATCACACCTGGCTGGTAGATGATTTATGGTTGATCTATGATTTATGGTGGATCTATGATTTATGGTTGATTATAGCTCACATCTACCATCCAAAAAGAAGCACCAGAGACAAGTTTGATGATCCAAATCCCATCAGTTGAATAATCGACAACTTGGAAACTGATGATTTTCATCATCCCATCAAAAATCAACTTGAAAACAAAACAATCATTATCATTAAATTAAGAGGTCATTATCATTATCATTATCATTATCATTATCATTATCATTATCATTATCATCAAAAAAAATATATGATGAGACTTTGGCCCTCAAATGTTCTGAGATCCCCAAAGTTTCCGGCCCTTAGCTCGCTGACTGATGTATGCAGTCCCATCTTCAAAGTGAAAGGATGCAAAGCCAACCTGACGGCGGTTTCCATGGCGCCGAATGGTCGTTGATTCACCACCCAGAAAAATGCAATGAAAATCAACATATGTGCGTATCTGAAAGTGGTGGATGCCCCAAAAATGCCAATTGTATGGGGAAAATGATGATAAACCATCAGATTTGGTCAGACAAAGCCAGCTGGATCAGAAATGGATCACCAGCATCCTAGGACTTTTGGGTATCATGTCATCCAAAAGCAAAGTTGCAGGAGGTCGGTTGGCCATGTGCTCATGTAGAATTGGATCACCCTGCCTCCAAAACAACCGAGGCACCCTAGAAAATTCTCAGGAGATAGATGGATCTACAAGTGGGGCGAATTTCTGGGGGAGATTCCAGGCGTAAACCAAATGAAAGGTGTGTTCTGCATAAAGTTCACTCCCCGTTTCATTTGTCATTTCAACTCCAAAACTAGGGGGTCAAAGATGAGTTTCAGGTATCTTTGGAATATAAGCATCCAATATGGAGGGTTTGTCCAGAATCGGCGATACCCAAATATATCGCCAGTATATTATAATGGTGGAAATGATTGGAAAATGTTTTTTTTTTACGAAAGAGATCTTGAGGTCTTTCTGGGTGCTCTGAGTTCTCCCAGGATCTTCAAACAACAATCATATTGAGATTACCATCATTTTTGGAGGGTCGTCTAACAATAATCCCAGATTTACTCAGATCAATCCACTATTTAGATTGTCCCATGTCGGTTTCCCATTGTTGCTTATATACATGTGTATATATATATATGTGTATATATATATATATCATGTATATATATATATCATCTATATATATAATTATATCATATATATATATATCATATATCGCACTATATTTCGTGATATGATCCCATGAGTGTCCCATTATATCCCATCATCTCCCATTACATCCCCATGTTTGCTGGTTCAGTTATCCCTAACCCGAGGGCTCATTTGAGGATAGGCCAGAAACCATCAGACACCATCGTCTTTCATTGATCTTCCAACAATCCCAGATTTGCGTAGATTAATGCATATATTGTGAACGAATTTAACCTCGTTCTGGGTCACTGTAGTGGTAGGAAAGCCTAGATGCTGTAGGTCTCAACAAGAAGCCAGGCAACGCACATGCGGATGCTTATGTTATGGCACGTCCAGACACGTGTGTTGTGTGTCCTATGACAGGCTATGTACATGTGGCTTCCCACCTAGTCCCTTTTAGCACCCCCCATGTCCATGGTTGTTTCAAACCATGGACACGAGAGAAGGGACATCAATGAATTAAATTTGTACCATGCACCTACCGCGAAATCTGTATGCAATTGATTTGTGCTTCACCCTCTCCCGATGGGAGGAAGGGATCCGCACGCATCATGGTCGATTACCCGACCAATGCAGTGGGGTAGATGTATCATACAACTGAACATATGACCCAATTCAAGCTACCTAACCTAGTACGTATGAGGAGATGGAACTCGACCGCTGGCCGAAAGAACCAAACTACTCTGTACAAAGGAATAGACAACTATCTATAGATCTGTTCGGATATGAATTAACTTGGAGATTGGGAAATTGATGTGAAAACTAAGCTAAGCAACTCTACAAGCCTCGCTCAGAGTCCACTCAGATGACATACTTCAACATCATCCGTAGTTGTAGTGTTGTTGTTGAAGTTCACTCAGTTCGTTTCTTCTTCCATTGTGGTGCTGATTTGTCTCCGCCAGGTGGTGACTTGGAAATCTTTGGTTTGGGTGTTGTGGTTTTCGGTGTTGTTGGCATTGGTTTCGCTTCAGGTTTGGCCTTTGCCGGTGGGACAGTTGGAGCTTTTGATGGCATGGCTTTTGCTGGTACTTGTTTTGCTTTCGGCACGGAAGCAGTACTTGGCATGGATGAAGAGGATGCAGCGGCCGGACTGGGAGGAGGATGCTGTGGTGCATATGACTTCGGCGTCTCACGTGGAGGAGCCTTGGCCGCAGCTTCAGCAGCAGCCCTTCCCATCTTGGCAGCTGCGGTGTCACCCATATCACCAATTGCAGCCTTGACAACAGTCTGTTCAAGGTTGCGTGCGACATTGGTAAGGCGATGATGTTTACCCCGAGCTGCTTCAGCGGATGCGTATGACATCGTGAAGTCGATCTTGGCTTGGAAGTCAGGGGGTAGGATGACACCACTCTGTTTCGCAGTGATCAATACTTCATCACTTCGTTCTTTTACACGGTGTGCAAGATAAACGATGAGAGGAGTGAAGTGGATCACTTCTTCGAAGCCTTCGTTCACATGCCGGAAGTAAGCATAGTGCTTCTTGTCAGGGAATGTACCCTTCAGGAGTCGTGCCAGAAAGTTACTGATCACATGTCTCATCTGTGCCTTTTCTTCGTTTGTTCCCCGCATTCTACTCATGGGCACAAGAAACTGCAATCTCTCTGGATTGAATCCGGCCTCCACCAGAAATTCCAACATCCTTTCAATCTTCATCAAAAGGTCGATTGTTGGCTTCATGCAATCAAAAGGTCTCCCAGCGAACATGATGTCTTGACTCCATTGTACTGGTCTTGCCTTTTGATCAAACCACTCTTTGATGGCTTCATCTGATGGATACAGCAAGTTGCCTTCATCGTCTTCTCCAGTGTAAGGACAAATGCCATCAAGGTCGACGCGTCCGATGTCATTCTTTACCATCTTGTCATAGTACTCCTTTGGTGACATCACGACTCGTTGGTTATAGTAGAAGGGAAACATCTGAAGGATCTTGACAATCATGGCGTTGTCAAAGATCTGAGCTGCCCGGTCTTCCATGTCCACGTTCTGCAGACCACTGGTAGGCATCTTCTTGACAGATGGATCGAGGTTGCGTGTCCAGGCAGGGAGATTTTCATTCTCCTGTCGTGCTTCTTGGTCTGCCTGTTCTTGTTCAGCATCAACCTCTTCTTCCACTTCTTCCTCAACTTCGACATCGACTTCTTCCTCCATGTCTTCATCATCACCGGTGTAGTCAACCTCATCCGGATTGAAGTCAAACTGACTTTGGGTTTCGGATGCTGAAGCTTGTTGTTCTTGAGCTTCGTCGACGGTGGCCTTGAAGATCTCCTCTCGTGCTTTTCNTTGAAGTCAAACTGACTTTGGGTTTCGGATGCTGAAGCTTGTTGTTCTTGAGCTTCGTCGACGGTGGCCTTGAAGATCTCCTCTCGTGCTTTTCGAATCTGCTCATCCAATTCCTTTGAAACAGCTTCGTCTTCGTTGTCATCAGGTTGGTTCATTCGGAATGGACGAATGCCGTGGCTTTCAAGAAGACACCAGCAATTCAAACAGATCGATAGCATGACAAGTGTTTCGCCAATGCAAAGCGGACAGATTCGACATCCTGATTCGGTCACTTGTTTTCGTTCCACGATGAAGTCCGTCAACTTTTGCCTCGCTTCGTACTGCTCTCTTCCTCCTTCTGGGATCAAGTGTTGCTCGAAGCGACTCAAGATTGTGAAGACCTCCATTGTGTCTTCGTCGTATGGTTGCTCGGCAGCATTGGCGCATTGGGTGGCCAATCGGATGACTGATGCTTTCGTTGCCGTCCTCATGGATCGATAACCTGAACGAACCACCTGCTCCTCGCCCGAAGGAACANGAATCTTAGAGAAGGGGATGTCCTTGTTGGTAACGACCTGACCTGAGTCCGTCAATCGACCACCAAATTCATTCATCAAGGTCTCTGTTGGAATATACAGTGTTGCATACCCACCTTGTCTTGTATCCACACTCTTCGTAATGCCCCATGAACGGTGGTCCCAAGGAGCATAAGGGTTGAAGAATGTGAAAATTCGTGAGTTGGACTTACCACCTGGGATCAGACCAAACTTCCAAATATCCCACAAGTTGTCTTTGTGCGTCACATGGAAACATGTAGGAAGCATCATCACCGTTGTTGGGTTCAAAGGGTGAGAAAGCAATGATGGCTTCAAAAGGACGTCAACAGGTGTCGACTCCTTGTGTCCATTGGGTGCACGAACGGCAACAGGATAGAGGAGAAGGCCTTCTTCGGGGATTTCGATGTTCGGATCAAGACCACTTGCTCGGAAAGTTTCCCCAGTCCTATCAATGTCTGGACCGATGCCAAATGCAAGGATTTGTTCACGCACTCTGTGTCCATGACGGGCGCTATGAAACATAATTCTGAACAAAGTCTGGAATCGATACAAGACCTCATCCTTGTTCCATCGTCCTTTGTCATGGCCCTGGTTCAGGGGTGCAAGATAGGTATGGGGGACACGGGTTTTGTCCTGCTTCCACACAGTTTCGTACCTCAGTAGATCATCTATGTCGATCCATCCCGCGTCATCACACTTGAGACCATATCGAGGATTGAACATCACTTTTCCTGCATGATGTCGAAGACATCGATTCAGAGCAGTGCTGACTTCATCTTCATAGGGCTCAAGCTTGTTGTTGTTTCCGAACTTGTAGTCTCTGGAGAACTCAACACCATTGTAGAATTCATATGCATGGAAATGACATCCAGTGTTGGGGACAATCTGAAGGAACCCGTCAGCAGGCACCTGGATGCGTTGGTACATGGCTTTATGGAGATTGGTATCCTCATAGGCATTCATGAACTCACGTGCCTTGACACTCCGGATAATACACTTGACGATTTTATCAGTGTAAAGTTGAGTTGCACGAGTTTCTCTACCAGCACATGGTCCATGGTTATGAGAGCCGTCACATTTCAGATGCAAATCACGAAATGAAACCCCCCACGATACAATCCTCCATGGTTTCTTGATGGCAGTTCCAACATCTTTGAATTGCGACTTCAAACCATACATACAACCATCGAAATCATGCACATATGATTCAGTGCCATTCACCATGAATTTCATGCGATCATCGTTCCAATAATCACACCCACGTGGGAGTTCCAACATCGCCATCGCACCCATCTCATGCACTCGTTGCAGACATCGTGCAAATTCCTCCCATAACTCCCAATACAGACATGCCTTCATCCTAATGNGTTTTTGTTCAAACGATTCCAGGGTGATCCACCTGTGCAGGGTCCCGCAAAGAATGCGCAGTCACATGCACTCCTGATACATCGTCTCCACTTAGCCCGTCCATAGTTGGACATGAGATTGTCATCTTCAGTGATTGTCACTACATGCATCAACTTGAACTTGTCGGATCTGTGGATTNTGGACATGAGATTGTCATCTTCAGTGATTGTCACTACATGCATCAACTTGAACTTGTCGGATCTGTGGATTTTCGTGATGATGCTTTGGACTTCAGCACACATAAGAAGTAGACACGGTGTTTCATCTTTCATCTCATACAGGTCAAGACAAATCACCTTATCATAAAGCACTTGGCCATATGAAATCCGCATTGGATTGCCTGAAATGGTAGGTGAGAATCTTTCCATCCTTTCGATGCAACTTCATCCGGATATCCCAATCTCTTGTTGTTCTGGTCTCATGCTTCAGTTGATATTGATGTATAATGAACTAGAGTAGGTTACCCTATTTAACGTACAAAGGTAGTTTCCATGTCCACACCACTGCATCCTGGCTCGATGCCCTATCCTCCACATCGGATCCACTCTTCACAAGGTTGTCCACTGATGTGTTGGAGATGATCTTGAATGTAGTGGTACCCGTCCAAAACTCATTTCTTTTGTTGGTCCTTTCAATGTTGTTCCCAGCTAATCTCCATGAATCCTTGATGGTTCTTCCACTTGATTGGAACACTTGATATGTTTCCCTGTCATCACGGAATCGTTTCAACTTGCAGGGAAGGAAATCAGCTTCTTTGGGAACGAACATTCTTCTCCTTGGGGTTTTGTGTACTCGCACCAGAGTTGTCTCATCTTGCCAAATCCAAACATCTTCACATTCATCATGTTTATGGATCTTACGACCTCTTCTGGATTGTGAAGTGTTGAACGATCTATCCCGTGAAACCCTCGCAAAAGCCGGATCCCCATGGGCAAAAATGATTTTACCGCGGTTAGGGTCCCGATTTTCAGTGGGGTAAGGATCATCATCAGGCGAACCAATCGAAAGAGTACCCCAACCAGAGCTCCCCCCATGAACGACACGNACGGTTAGGGTCCCGATTTTCAGTGGGGTAAGGATCATCATCAGGCGAACCAATCGAAAGAGTACCCCAACCAGAGCTCCCCCCATGAACGACACGAAGAAGCGTGTTGATCACCCGAACAGTACCGGCAGGGGCTGCANGAGACAGGGGTCCCTGGTCGTGCTTGTGACGCCGGGTGCTGCGCTGCAGCGTGTCCGGTGTGACCTGCTGGTTCCACCGCTGGCGGTTCACCAAATTTGTTGGGATGATATTGAAAACANCCTGACCACACCGATCATGCCCTGATTGTCATCATGAAACAATAATTTGGGCGATTTCCCCGTGAGTGTCTCCCAAATACTCATAGCAGGTAATCCCATAGTTCGAAGGGTAGTATCGGCTGCTACTATTTCCGCTTCAGGAGTGGAATGGCTTACGCAGCCTTGTCGTTTGCTGCCTCCGGACAANAGGTAATCCCATAGTTCGAAGGGTAGTATCGGCTGCTACTATTTCCGCTTCAGGAGTGGAATGGCTTACGCAGCCTTGTCGTTTGCTGCCTCCGGACAAAGGAAAGCGGGTATGATGACCCTGTATGTGCATATGAGACCCGGAAGTGGATCGCATTGATTGTGCACACCCTGCGAAATCTGCGTCTGCAAACAGAGACAATGAGAGATCTGTGAATTTGTCTCCAACCCAACCTGTCATTCTCTTGGTCAAACTGGAGTTTACATAGCACATTAGATGATACAGTTTAGCATCATCGTCGACTGTCCATTTAGTCACATTCCTGGCCAGGGAATTTATAGACCTGAGCAAGTCGAACCGAGCGATCCTGGCAGCATACAGCAGCTTCATGAGTACGCTGGNAGCATGTGGTGCCAAAGCACCTCTTGCAGATTCACCGGTGGAGACGTCTTCCCCCGATGTACCCAGTTGGTCAAACTTGGGAGCATCTGGATCGAACTCATGGGTGCACCATGGGCATGAAACTTTATTCTTGGGATTACCAGGACATGGTGCTCTTGATTTATGTTTCTTTGTCTCTTCAGGGAGACTTGGTGTTGACACATGTTTGAGTTTGGTGTCTTTTCGTACAATTTCAAGATAACGATCCACTGACAATTTCAACAGACCTTCCATGTCATAGGTCATTGTCGAAACCGGGGTACCATCATGGAGCTTGGCAGATCCTTTGCTCAATACACATCCCAAATACAAGCCTAAGTCAGTCTCGGGCTCAATGTTCAGTTTAGAGCGTAACATCTCCCAACCCTNGTACCATCATGGAGTTTGGCAGATCCTTTGCTCAATACACATCCCAAATACAAGCCTAAGTCAGTCTCGGGCTCAATGTTCAGTTTAGAGCGTAGCATCTCCCAACCCTTTGAGAGGATCTCTTCCGGTCCAGCCAGTTTCAGGTCATCTACATAGATCACCAACAAAAGTTGAAGTTTCTTGTGAAAATACATTGATGGCCATTCTTCTCCAACTGGAATGAAATCCAATTCCCGTACTTTCTGATCACAATGTTGTTCCCACATTGTTCCTGAATCAGGATGACCATATAAGGCTTTGACTAATCTCACCACTGGTNTGGATGTCCTTGAGGAAGTTGGAAATTCTTTTCCACACATATGCCATGGACTCTAGCCATATGTACTTCCTTACCCTCTCTCTTGGCCTCTTGGAGAACATCATCATATTCTCGAACGATGCTAAAGTCATATACTCCAGCGGCATGCTGACCTAACCATTCCTTTCTCATGGATTTTCTCGCATCTTCATTCTCCATCATTTCTTTTCTACCAACAGGTCTTGATACGGCAGTATTGAAGATCCTGTTGATGTTAATGCCATTTGTATCATTGACATTCTTTTCACGATGATCATCAACATGATTGATACATGGCATACAAGGAAAGGAATGAATGTTGTCAGACTGAACATGATTATGGTTACAAGTTCCGGAGCCATCCAGCGCTGCTGGGGTGACTACCTTCCCTTGTGTAAAGTCATAAGCATGTGCATCATACCAAGTAGCCTTTGGTCCTCTTCCATTCTCCACTTCAGACCACTCATCCCACTCCACAATGAAATCATCGTCGGCAGGAACGTCAGTGTCAGAGGAATCAGACATGACCGATGCACCACTCCCGGTGGGAGTAGGGTGCTTTCTGCCATATTGAAACACTTTTCCATGGCGTACGTGATCTTGTGGTTTGGCCACACTAGCCGGATGGTCATCACTCTTCTTTCCGGATCCTGAAGATCTCTTCTCTTCTTTCTCTGCCTTCTTCTTCTCCTTGGCTTTCTTTCGATCTTCGCTCTCCTTGATTCTCGCTTCGCTTTTCTTTCTCTCCAATTCGGCCTCAGCTTTCTTCTCCTCAGCCTTGGCAATTCCTTTTCTCACATCTGGTGCCACCTTCTGCCATTCGGTAGGAGTGTATCTGGATGGCCTTGGAGTGCCCGAAATGCGACGGAATCCACGTTCGTCAATGCGATACGGATGACCTCGTGAGTTGATTTTCACCCATTCTCCATCATCGTTGAGGTACACAATACCATCACCAGCTTTCCCCATGGAGTAGTGTTCAGGTCCTCCCTCAGGGATCTTCAGATCTGGATGAGCTGGTTTATCGATTCCGGGTGGTCCTGGTCGGATTGGTTCTTCTCCAGGAAACATCTCCTTCTCAATGTCATCCAATGAAGGTTCCCCTTCGATACCTTTCTGAGGGATCTTCTTGGATGGTGGTCGTCCATCTCCATCTCCGTCTTCATCTCCATCATTGTCGTCATCTTGATCATCAATTGGAGGTGGAGTCCTCTCGGCACTACCTTCAAGACGATCCTTCTCTTTCAGTCCCTCAATGGTCACATTGATCTTTTCATATCCAATTTTACATGGGAATTCCAAGGGCTCTTTGAGTTCTATTCTTTCAGTGTAGTGAGGAGTTCTCAGTTTACGGATTGGCTTTTCAGCATCATATGCCAAGCTTTGTTTTGACCAATCACATAAAGCCCAAACCCTGTACTTCCTAGACCAATGGAGTCCGGGTCCCAAAGAGTATCCAGCGAATATTCCTGGGATACCCATAGGATCAAACTTGTGTTTCTGTTCTCGATCACGATTTGCCGTTGGTTTGAAGTACACCAATGCACCAAAAGGAATGAGCTTTCCCTTGAATTCTTCCCCATGTAATTTGCACCATGCACTCACTTCTTCATCGTTTGGTTCGATGTTCAGGAGATGACTAACACATTTGATTGCATACATCCAGAAACACGGTGGGATACCTGCTTCCAACATGCATGTAGTGGTAGCCACTAACACAAATTGGTTAGTCCTCTCGGCAAGTGAATTGTGCTTGGTCTTTCCGGCCAATGAGGTGTCAATGGGAATCTTCAATGCTTTCATTGCTTTCTCAAATTGGGGTGCATCATCAGAATATGCTTCTCGAATCTTCCTTCTCCCCATGAATTGTTTCACAGCTCGAATCACAGCATCAGTATCCTTTCTTGCAGATGGGTATGCTTGCAACATGCCAGTATACCTATCACGAATGACGAAGATAGTCTTCTCATCACCATAGTCTTGTTCAACAATCCTACGGTTGTCGACATAATCGAAAGTGACAAGATCCCCAAATTTAGTGAGCTTACGTTGANCTCATCACCATAGTCTTGTTCAACAATCCTACGGTTGTCGACATAATCGAAAGTGACAAGATCCCCAAATTTAGTGAGCTTACGTTGAAAAGCCCCTCGGAATGTCTTCCTGTGCTTCATCTTGGCTCTGACACATGACTCACAATATGGGTTCTTGTATCGATGAGTGAGAAGATGCGTCTTAGAACGAGCTTCATTCTTCAATGTACCTCTCTTACTCAATCGAACACTCCCGTCTTCCTCATCAACATCGATGATGTCTTCGTCATCTTCATTTCTGTCTCCTTCATGTTCTTCCTCAACCTCAATGTCATGGTCAACATCCTCATCATCTGGACCTACACTGGGACTATAGCCACGTTCATCTTCATCGTCAAATTCGGCATAGTCATCGATGTCATCTTCGGCATGGTGATGCATTTGTTCATCATCTTCGATATCACTTCCGACTGCTGCTTCATGACAATGATGTGACTTCTTCTTCTTCTTCGTTTTCTTCCTTTTGAATGACAACCCCTTCGGATCACTGACGCTGTCAGTAAGATCCTCCAGTTCGTCACCACTTTCACCGTCAATCACCAACATGTTCTCTCCTTCAGAGGTCGAACACTCATCGGAAATGATCTCTAGGATTCTCTCAACCTTCTTCTTATTCCCGGTCTTCTTCTCCTGGTCGAGGTTCACATAGGGAATGTAGTCTTTCACGGTCATATCAATGATGTCACCATTGCAATCGATCATGTATGGATCTTTTCCAGCCGGCCATATAAATGAATATCCAAGATACAAACATCGTTTTCCCATGGATAACACAGAAGGTGTATCATCAAGTACATGCATCTGTGCTGGTTCATCAAATGCCTTGAAGTCGATGTCTGATCTCTTCGTGGAACTCGTGACTCCATTGGCCGTGTGGAAATTGACCACTTCATCATCATATGTTGACAGATCCATACGATCAACCTTCTTGATGGAAATGAGATCATGTCCGCTCCCGGAATCCATGATGAATTTCTTGTCTCGTTCTTCAACCGGAACAGTGATACACATGATGTTTCCACGTTTGCCATATCGACCGACAACATGTTGAACATAGTTCTCCACGAAGACTTCCCGAACTGGATCATCGTCCTCCATCTCCATTTTGATCTTTATGTCCAATGTTGGGCCAATGATGACCAATACTTCGTCAACATCACGATACTCACCTCTCTCATCCATGATGATAGCCATAGCTTTGCCTCGACTAGCAGCAAGACGACATGAATAAGTCCAATGTTCATCCTTTCTGATCTGTTCGGTGGACTTACCTATCTTACCATGTGCTTTCGATCCTGTCTGTGAGGTCTTGGTGCATTTCACGAAGTCCGACTTTTCGTAGGTACAGAACTCATTGACGTTCATGTTGAAGGAAACTTTCTTCTTCTTCTGCGTCGATGCAATCTTGAAGATTGGGCTCTCGTCATCACTATCATCATGCAGCAAATGCCGGAGTAGCAGTTGACGATGATGCGTTGGCATTCGGGGCTGTGTTGAATAAATGAGGATCATGTCGTCGATTGCATTTGTCTCCATAACGACATTTGCCCTTCGCCCAATGCCAACATGGCTCATCTACTTTCTTTGGTCTATTGGCAGGAGATTGACTTCTGGAATCCTTTCCGTTGCCTTTCCCTTTGCCTTTACCACCAGCCTTGCTTGCATCGAACACTTTCTGGTCATGGCTGTATTCACAATCGTTCCCTTTTCTGCATGAGTTCTTGACGAAGTGGAAGTGACATGGGATCTTCTTCTTATCACGAGGACTGGCACTTCTCGACTTCGACTTCCCACGATCTTTACCTTTCCCTTTTCCTTTGGCATGTTGTTTCGGCTGTGGAGAAGGTAATACGGGAGCAGCTTCAGCCTTGGCTTTGGCTTTCGGAGCAGCCGCAGCTTTCTCCTTTGCCTTCGCTTTCGGTTTTGCTTTGGCGTCAGCTTTGGGATTTGGAGTTGCCGGAGCTGGTGTCCCAGGCTTGCCCGCACCAGCGAAGTCACGAGCATACTTCTCTCTTGCTGCAACGTGTTTGTCTTCACGAATGCGTGCAATGTATCTTTCGATGCAATCGAGTAGATGTTGATAAGTCTTCCTGGGATCATTCTCCATCCATGACTCATATTGCTTGATATCGAACATCAAAGCATGTGAGTTTCTGATCTTCTTATACAAGGCATCCCTTAACCAAATGTCCGGTGGAACATCTTCCGGCATCATGTTGGAGACCATTTCCACCCACTTCTCATAGAACACATCAATGTTGGAGTCGCCCAATTATTGAGCACGAACGATATGTTCCATAGTGAATGTGGTTTCTCGTTGACCCGGTGTTCGGAAGTGGTTCAGGATCATGGCGAGAATCTCACGACCCATCACGAACGTCCCACGTCGACTATTGGCTTGAGTTCTCAGACGTAATTTGGTAGCAACATGACGTGCCACATCACCAGCTTGTGTGATCACGTTTGACAATGCGATGGAAAGTTTGGCGTCAATGGATTGATATCGCTGACCGTTGCTATCATTGAGTGCGTCCAGATCGGGATCAGGTTGTAGAGCCGCATGTAACCATGCCGCCCATGCGGCTCTATCACCATCATTGGCCGCAAGGCATACTCCCTTGATGAGATCAGAAGTCCAAACACCCAGATTTTGATGTTTGGGCCATGGGCTGACGTAAACTTTGTCGGCTTCCCTCCTTGAAACTCTTGGGGGTTCAATGTTTGTCGCTGCAGTGAAGGATGATGCGTCATCAGGAACTGTCGTACTCCGAATTGAAGGTAAACCAGGTGGACCATCATCGTCAGGTGGATCATCTCCAGGTGGATCTCCTCCGGGTCGTAGACTTCTAGTGGATCCATCTCCCGCTGGGAGGGTGAACCCAGATGGACGATCTCCTACAGACCTATGCCCATCTCCCGGTGGGAGGTTGGAGCCGGTCTGTTGAATCTGTGTAGTCCTCGGTTGATTCGATGCGGCTGCATACTGAGCTGCAACGTTCGCCTCCTCGTTGTACGCATCATCAAGTTGTCGGTTCCATGCCCTCAAGGTGCCCATCTCCAAGTGTGCTGCTTGTACCTCATTCTCAAGTGTCACAATGCGCACGTCGTTTGGAGCAATACCTGCAGATGATGCTGAAATATGTTCGGACAAACATAACTTCAAATGAGCAGTTTCTCGTCTCATATCATTGATCTCAGCGTCCCTCGATTTGATTGTGACGTCTTTATCTTGAAGTTCACCTAAGAATTGACAAGACTTCTCATACTGTTGTGCACCAAGCGCAAGTTTCTCCTTCCTTTCGACCTCTAGAGCATGTTTAAGTGACTTAACCTCAGTACTCAACGTCAAGTCAGAACCGAATCTTGGGATTTCACGCATTTCATCCTTCAACTGTAAGTTCTGTTCCATATATTCAGCAACTTCAGAGACCAAATCCTGAGCCCTAATCTGTGCTATTTCAGTCTTACTCTCAAGATGTTCAACAATAGCATAGTTAGGACCACGGTCGCTGACCGAAGGGTCATCTTGAATGGCTTTGCGGAGTTGAAAGTCCTTGATTTTGAGTTCAGCCTTGAGCTCTTCAGTGAGGGTACGTTCGTTCTCGTACATGCTCTCGTACTGTTCCATCCGAGCTCGGGTACTCACGTTGATACTCGACTCCATCCGCAGCTTAGCAATGACCTCTGTCTCGGCATTCTTGATGGCTTCCACTCGTTTCATCACGTCGTGCTCCGTATTCTTGAGGCGTAGATCACTTTCAGCTTTGGCTTGATTCNGACCTCTGTCTCGGCATTCTTGATGGCTTCCACTCGTTTCATCACGTCGTGCTCCGTATTCTTGAGGCGTAGATCACTTTCAGCTTTGGCTTGATTCGCTTCATGTACCTTCCTACGTGATTCCTTAGTGATCTGTTCCATGCTCATTTCATACAGTTCAGCCTGCTTACGAGAATGATCCAATGCCTCATGAAGAGCATTCTTCTCTAGCATTAGTTCTTGATTCGCTAACTGACCATGTTGATGCATTAGTTCGTTGTGAGCATGAGAATGCAATACAATGTCCGATTGTCTACGATATTCCATGATGGAGTTCTCGAAGTTGACTTGCATCTCTTGACCATCGGAGTACAATCTACTGGCTACAGAACTGGCATATTCACTGTCATGTTGTGTTTGCTGGAGTCTTGTTTCGGTGTTCCTCAACAGTCCTTGTAGATGATGAACCTCATCCTTGTACTCCTCTTGGATCTCCATACCACATTGGTAGATCCTCATGGCACCGCTCTCCACAATGGCACCTCGGCGTTCAAGTTCTTGGATACGCATTACGGCACCTTTATCTTCTCTAGCCGCTACCATGAGTTCTGCCTGATACTCAGTGATCTCATCAGCTGAATAGGATAACCTTTGGTTGAGAGAGTTCACTTCATCATTCACATTTTGATGATAATCCCGGAGATAATCTGTGAATTTGGTTTCGAGGTCCTTGATGAGTTGATCTCTCGATGCTGCATATGATTCCATCTGTGATAGTCTTTCTTGCAATCCTCGACATTGTTCTCTGAGTTCAATGATGATAGAATTGGGATCTCTATTCTCACTTGTTTCTGTTGTCCTTCTTTTACTACGACCAGTGCCCCTTGACCTGTCAGTCCTGTCTTCAATTGCCCTTGGGGTATCTGGTGCTCGTGTAGTAGGCCTTCTCGGTGATCGGTGGCTCCCACTCGTATTTCTCGTTCCACTCCGGGCGCCACTTCTCATTGATCTTGGGGTGCTAGCATGTGATCTAGCTGAAGTCCTTCTCTGTCCAGGTATGTTCCATCCTGACATTGTTGACTTCGACCCACTGTCAGCAGTAC
>BGPT01002635.1:31540-77425 GCA_003297045.1 Symbiodinium sp. clade C Y103
GCTGCTGCCTTGCATCTTTGCGATGTAGGGTAGATCTCGTTCTTTGCGTCCAAGATCAATTTCCCAATTGACCAACAGCACGTAGACACTCCTCCCCCGGTGGGGGTACAGAGCACTACGGCTGATAACCTGTGAACGAATTTAACCTCGTTCTGGGTCACTGTAGTGGTAGGAAAGCCTAGATGCTGTAGGTCTCAACAAGAAGCCAGGCAACGCACATGCGGATGCTACTTTTCTGCCTTGTTCGATGGGATACTTGAGCCATATGTTATGGCACGTCCAGACACATGTGTTGTGTGTCCTATGACAGGCTATGTACATGTGGCTTCCCACCTAGTCCCTTTTAGCATATATATATATAGAGAGAGAGAGAGATACATCTAGTCATAGTGGAGTAGATAGAGTATGAAGTTTTCCAAATAATGCTTGCAATATTTGGAATATGTTTAAAAAAACACGTATTATGTATTCTATCTACTTCGGGATGATTGTATATACATATCATTTCTTCAGAGCAGTGCAGATCCATGGCATCCCATTGGACACCAGTGCGGTCCTTCACCGTGCCGTGCCTCGCTGTGGCTCCGCAACACGAAGACGCTGCCGTTGAGGCACGACAGGTCGTCGCTGAGGAAGTGGATCCTGGAAAAACGGAGAAAGCTGGGGACGTCTCAGAAAAGACAACGATAATTTGGGGAAACATTTAGAATCAATAATACACCATCAGTGACAGGGATAACAATCAACCATCAATAATAAACCATCAATGCCATAAATCTGCCATATGGGGATTGCGCATGTTTATACCACTCATTTATGGTGATTTGGATGGTGTATGGCATTGGGTTTACCGAATTCGTAGTAATTCAACGGCACAGAATATAAATCAAAAACAGAATCAGAATCAAGCCTGGGACCTGGGTGAACCTCCAAGTAACAGGTATATGGCCGTTCATGCTGCCAATACATATATATATATATATATATCCACATGTGATATCATAAGTATTGAATAGTATTGACCCATCCCAGTTTGACTTTGCCAAGAAAATGCCCCAAAATCCCGAATCCAGCCGTCTAGAACCACATGTTCCTGATTGAAAATACCATAAATGGTGGTACACCCGATTTCTGGACAAATCGAAATGATACAAGAAATATAACCTGTATACATGTTGCTACGACTTGGGACAAGATTACACAACCAGATAGTCACTGGGCTGCACATACAAGAAAACCATGTTTCCCCTGCGTGTCAAATCGCATCGGTCCTTTGGCCAGTCCGCACCATTTTGAGCGCGAAGAGGCTTACAGTTTGACGACAAAGGGGACAGGGTCTCTCCTTGGCATCAAAGCCCATTTGGTGGACGGTCCAAAAAAGGTTGACGGTTGACTTCAAAACCAGACATGGTGCGATTTGATCAACAATAAAAGGAAAGTAGTGAAAACTATGATATGGTTTTTCGGCATAAGGAATTAACACCCCGAAAGTATTGTTTTTCAGTTTTTTATGGAGGATGATGAACGAATGGACTTGGGGTTACTGCACGTGGAGACTTGTTGGAAAAAAAAAAAGGTGGTTGTTGTTTAAACAACATTACGAAAGTGCCTTTGGCAAAAAATCATTTTACCCTATCACCCCGATTCGCCCATCTTGCTGCTGGTTTTGGTTCTTTGTTGCTAGCCTCCCATCCTCCTCCATGAATGCCTTGCTCGACATCCGTGCCTTTTGGTGTAAACATACGATTTGCTGCATTTTTTCATGTCCCGACGTTTTTCTCAAAACTGCTGCAGGCAGGTACTTTCTGTCCTGTACTTGAGAAAAAGGAAATCAAATAAGACAATCCTAAGGATACCCAGCAAAACAACTCCTATGGTTCATACTGCTGTTCAATTAGTAGTTAAATTGGGATTGAAAACTATATGAACATACCATTTCTTATGAACGCATCATAGCAGCCCAACAAAGAAATAGAAAAGTACAATCAGACTAAAAATTCACTGTTCTATCATTTCGGCGGTCCACCATGTTTACATTTACCCTCTGGTAAACTAACATAGCTACTGAAAATTGCCATTTATAGTGGATATCCCCATTAAAAATGGTGATTTCCCATAGTAATGTTAGTTTACCAGAGGGTAAACCATGTCATCTTTACCGACATCTTCCGTCCCAGCCAGAGTCCCCCAGTCCGCCAGGTCTCCGTGGGATCCCCCGTCTGGCACGCCGCCAGCGCGCTTTCAATGCAGGAACGACAGAAGCAGTGGCCACAGGGCGTCACCACCTGGGAGTCCTGGAGGGATTTCACCAAAAAAAAAAAGACTGGGCAAAAACTGCTGAAATCGGGGGTACCCCCAAATCATCCATTTCTTTGGGGATGTTCCATTGTGAACCCTCCATTTTGGGGACTCGCCAAATGAGGACCTAGGCAATGCAAGTATGCATCTGGATCAAATGCAAATAAGAAAAACTACTAATAATTCACTAACACTAATAATACAGAAGAGCCCAAAAAAATTGTTGGGCAACTACGAACAACAGGCATTGAAGCGATGAAAATGTTGATTCAACCAAGCAACACAGGATTTTCTTGAGATAAGCAAGGGCAACAATGCCACGAAAATCCCTTTCAAAAAGGGTGATCTCACAGCAATGAACCCAAAAAAATACTTAGTCATTAACTGAGCTGAGATGGTGGGTATTCAACTTGTGTAATCCATCACCAACAAAAATATCATCCATGTTTGGGGTTGTCTCCAAATTTGAAACCCGAAAACCCATGTGTTATCAAAGTTTATCATGATCTTCCCCTTGAAAAAATATAAAACATGTTTTTGGTACCCCCATCAAAGAAAATGACACTATGGGCTCTTTGAGGCGAATCTCTGGAGCGAAGGTTCAATCTCAGCTGAACCGCGGATTCTGATTGCGTTTCAATCAATATAAAAATATACTCAACGTATCAATGCGTATGTACATATATATATATATATGTGTGTATATTCTGTGAGAATGAAGACCACATGTAAAGAAGAAGCTCCAAGCTTCGGGGACACTCATCGAATTTGTTGGCACCAGTTATTCTGGCACCATCACTTGCCTCTTCGAACGGCGTGAAGCAAATGGGGCATTGATACTCCTGCGGCCGCCGTTTAGAGGACCGGAGAAAGACTGGCACCTGATTTTGCTGACAGATATGAATGCCAAGTGGCAAATTCAAATTAGAAACCATCCCCAATTTTCCACAATTTTGCACAGTTTTACTGTGTTGTTGACCCATGCAATCAGTGGCCCTACTACCGGTCGTTTCTGGGCGTGATACCCCCTTTGAGTGGTATCTAAAGCATTTGACCCTACTGGGGTAGGTTTTTCAGCCCATGGCTCAAAACATTCATCCCAAATAGATGCTCATGGACCCCGTTCATCCCCCCGCTCATATCGAACAAGGTTCTGCTCCCCCTCCATTGCACCAAAACTGCAAATTCGAAAATGTTGCTCTTGTGTCCTCCAAAATTGGAGCTTTACTCTTGGATTTACCACATTGTTTGGACACATCCCCAAGGGAAACACCATACCCGGGGACCCGCCAATGATACCAGGGATGGAGTTTAGAATCCTGGGAGTCCTCTGAGAGAACCACTACATCCTACATCCCCAGGATGATTTTTTGTTGCACCGAGCCCCAGTTGGCCATTCAGCGATGGACCGATACTTTATCGGCTCACAAAACTCCAGTTCAATCCCAGCTAAGCAGTCAAAATGATCAGTTTCAGGTGGATTAACATGATGAACCCAGATTGCAGCTCAACAGCTTCCAGGGTCAGGCTTCCGTTCGTTCCGTTCTGGTTTCAGGGCCGACAAAAAAAACGCTGCACCACTCCTAGACCCAGAGATTACAAAGCCCAACAGTCACTTCTGTTGGGAATAAATTGGTAAATGGTTATCATAGATATGATTACTGATCAACACATAGCTAGGGTCATTATTTCCAATATCTTTCCAATTGGAGGGTACCCAGCTACAAACCTCCATTCAGAGGGGGGTTCCACTTGCCATGTTTGATGACACCGGAGGGTAACCTAAGCATGACCACCTTAAGCTGGACAACTTGGTGGGTTTCCCTCCATGGCCAGAGTTACCTCTTCCTGGTCCGAAGCATCTTCCAAGGCCTGGCTTTTGACAAAACGGCGGCTGGGTTTTACCTATCAACCATGGGGGATTATATGAAACCACCGAAGAATTGGACAAAATCATGATTTGGAAAAAACTATATAGATATATATATATATACATAATTATATATATATATACATAATTATATGTATATATATACATAATTATATATATACATATATATATATATGTATATAAGCGAACATAATGGGATGTATACATCTATATGTATGTGTATGTATAAATATATACATATATATATATATACTTGGTTGGGGGTCAAGTTGATTTTGCAGAAATGATGATGAAATCCTGCCGTTTTCCCGTCAAAAACCTTCAGGTTTGGGTGCATAAACCATCATAAACCTGTTTGTTGGTGCAAGGTGGTTCAACCCCCCTGATTCTTGGCTTCCTCTCCCGTGTACATCGGTCGTTTGTTGATCTTCACTCCGCGTGTTTGATCAAACGAGGGGTGGTCAGCTCAGTCTTTCTTGTCCACAATCCCATACCGTGGCAAGCCAGTCAGTGCAAGCCAACAACCAAGCATCATTTCTGGTTAAAATCCCCTTTCCTTGCTGGCAAATATCTCCATCGCCGTTTTTGCTGATGAAAGCTAAAGATCATCAACCTCTCATTGTTTGAGGGTTAGATCCTCACAGTAAAAGGTTGATTCATGCTGGTTTAGATTTAGAATACTTCTTTCCCGAAAAATGATCGCTAGATACACAGGTTTCTGAAGTGCAACAGAAAAAAAAAAAAACAAGTGATTTGGTGATTTGATGGAAAGGCCAACTTACCATAGGGATCTACTTCCCCTCTTGGATCAACCCCACATGAACCAGGACGGTCCGGTCCCAACCTTGTCCACGGTCCGAACCCGCTCCAGATCGCACCAGGAAAGCCTGAGCAAGAGATGGAGCCCCTGAAAACCTTGGAAGGACCAAAACCTGGGCGTTACTTCGGGGTGCAGGTCAGGGCTTGGTTTTATGCGTATAACCATGGATCTTGAGCCCAAGAAGTTGGGATATAGGCACGAAAACAAGAAAAACTATGGTTTTACAACCAGCCAACGCGAATTCTGACCCCCAGTTCTTGGTCGTTTCTTCTCTGCCAAGGGCAGAAAACGTGGCCAAGTTTAGATACCCGTTAGCTGTTTGTTACCTGGCAGTATATTCCCTATCTCCAATTAATAGATTCACTGGATCCATCTGTAACCCCAAAGCTTGGATATAAATCTACTGACAGTTCTACTCTAAGTATTCCTACACCTGGATCCAATGCTTACCCAGCATGAATCCAACACCAAGGAGCTCAGGTTCCATCCCATCGTGGAATCTCACCAGGAAGGGCCTGTCCTGACAGCGCGCCCTGAACTCCATCGAAGCAATGCAGCGGTCACCAACATGTGGGGTCCATTTGAAAGTCCAAATGACCCCCAACCACTGTGTAGATTCGGATTTATAGTACATCGCTTTTCCTGCTCCTGTTGGTTCGTTGGTCTTCCCTATTTGTTTTCTTGCACGCCATCGTTCTGGCTTAAATGATGTGAATTTTCCCCCTGTTTCTTGGTTATCAGTGATCCCCGTTCCTAGTACTGTAGTTCAATTGCCACATTTTTACTGAGTGAAATGTACTGGTTGAATCCACCAACATGCCCTCAATAGTAAGGTTCCCTCAACCGCACGAAGAGGGTAGCAAAACTCCACATTTCAACCCCAACCAATGGCAGGGATCATGTCCAACTCCAAAATTTGTGGATGCCTGGGGGGTAGAGTTTGACCCAAACCACATTAATGGATCTTACCAGTTGTAGCTGGGCTTGCAACTTCCCCAACTAGGGCTAAGCCACTCAATGACCTTGATGCTTTTTGAATGACGATACGGATATCCCCGAATAGATCAAGAAAATAAACAAAGTGATTCCACCTTGCAAAAGTAATCATTAGACTTCTATCGCTTTCCCATCGTTTCCCAATTTTCATGGTATTTGTTCATAGTGTTAGTGTTGCCCAAACATTCTTTTTTGTGACTAAATGAAAGTTTCTCAAGAATGGAGGACCCCCTTTAACCATCCAAAATTGGTACCCCAAGAAGCCAATTCCCCACCGATTCACTCCCCCAACCTGCTCCCCATCATCCGCAAAGAGCTGCCCCCAGCGCCGCGACCGCGACAGAGCACTGTGGCCGCTGACCAAGACGAAGTCACCCACCGTTGGACGCTGCCAGGCAGCTCCCATGGCGGAGCGAATCCACTGCGTTGTTGCGGGGGGAAGTGGTGGACGGGCGTTCTGGTGGGTTCAAGCTGGAAGCTCAGTATCTGTCATGGGAAGATATTCAAGTTGGTATGGGAATGTAACAACTTGAAAGTTTCTTTTGAATGGGAATTTCATTCAACTATTTTGTGGAGATAGAACTGTGGCATAGAAAAATTCCCCATCCATCACTTACAATTGCAAAGCACCTGTTTCTGACAAGTGGAAAAATCACTGCGGCTCATGATATTTCCCATTGCACCGATTGGTTGCGATATGTTTTTTTCTTATGGTCTGAAAATGCATCACTGCTGGTTGCTGGGTTCGGTCCTTGATTGAGTTGGATTGCTGGTTGATCGAGTTGTTTGGTGGAAGTAGCTGGTTGGCTGGCTGGCAATCTCGAGCTTCATTCCACTTGATAGCAAAGGCGGAATCTGATCTTTGCAGAATCATCAGAGACTTGCTAAGTCCATGTCCAAAACTAAATGTTATGTATAAAGCCAAAATGGCTGCACACATGGCATGCTTTGATCACATCTGGTGGGCATTGTCGGTTGGGTATTCCTCCCACAAAGAAAAGGTAAAAGGATATGGTTTTTTTTGCCATGCTCAAACCACCTTACACACATTTGCAGACGCACAGGATACTGGGGGCCACCTTTCATTGGAATTCCTTCCGTCGTCGCTCATGTCAACCAAACTTGAGGCAAAACTCTTCCCTGGTCCCTCCAATAAAGAAGGCCTTCTGGATAGGGCATATCAATCAACCCCCCCTTCCAATATAGCTGGTAGTTCTGGATATCCTCACCATGATAGAATAGGTTTGATCCATCCCCATGCATCAACATTCTTGTTCACCAGCCAAAAGAGATTCAGTTGGTGTCACACTCCTCCAATCTGTGCACATCTTCTCATGAAATCAGTGAGCACAAGTCAGCAAAATTCCACGCTTAATCAATGACCAACCATAATTTGGGGATTCCTTTTACAGTTGCAGTATATACTATACATTCTCACTTTTCACCAGCAATAGCACAATTTGGGTTGCCTTACATTTCAAATCCCATTTCGGATGAACTGACAGCCATCAATTTGGTGCGTAGCCCATTGTAAGCCCCCAAATAATGTTTCCATCTTTGATGGTTCCAACCGGCGCGGTTGGCGTCCGCCTGGTGGTTGAGCAGCACTTTCCATGCTCACCTCGGTCTCGCCAGGTGGTGGAATAAATATAACATGTGCACATCAATAATACGTATGTACACAGTATCGATAGACACATATATACTATATACAGATAGACATATGCATAATATGTGTGCATATATACACATCTATACATATATACACATAAGACCATTGTACACAGTACATAGATACTGTGCTTTTACATTGATGTTAGATTGTTAGATCTCATATATATATATATATCATAATATATAACATACTGCACGTTCGTTCCTTGTCAGTTCTGGTTGTTGTATCTCCACCCACCCATACAACCACAAAATCATGACCGGGACCCCTAGCCGCGAAGCAAGAGCCTCATGTAGCCACTAGAAACTGTGGCCAAAAAGGTTGCTGCAGTCAGGCAAGTTGCAGGATACCCTGTTGAAAGTGGCCCATTGTAGATGGTTCACTCATACAAAATGGAATTTTTTGCACAGCAAACTCAGCAAACTGACAAATTTCCAGAGGGCAAATATGGTGAATAGCCATTTCCTGCTGCTGATTGTTCTATTTTAGGTCTTCCAACAGTCCCCAGGTTTGGTCAAAAACAGACCTGGGGGTGGACTTTGGTGATAGGTCAACCTGGCATTGATGAACCCCTGGGATCCCCTGGGATGTATTATTTGGGGGGGACCGTTTAAGCTAGCAACTGATCACTCATGGGGGCTAAGCCTCGCAATTCAGCAACTAGACTGTATAGGTCTTATTAGATAATCCGCTATTGATACTACTTAATTACTTCTCTTCGAACTGATTGCCCGCTTCGAAAAGCACAGGAAAGTCTCCTGACTGGGGCTGTAAAGTAACCCCACAACCAGTATGAGCCCAAAACCCTCATTGACAGGGGTTCCCCACATCGAAGTATCATAATCCTCAACCACAAGGCGGGCCGTCCCAATCATGTTTGATGGTTTATAAACCCATTAACTATAGCCTATGGCTATCATCACCATAAACCCTATTGAAATACTAATGGAATAAACCAACTTAGCTAACCACCTGGGGCATCACCTTGTACATTTCCGGAATTGTTCCACTTCCCCAATATAGGTACGGTATAACGGTATAGCCAACGGAGTCAACCGCAGCCACTGTCACAGCTCAAGTCGTATCACCCAACAAATGGGGATGGGTCAAAGAGTCAAAACCCTATTACCTCTGGTGAACATGAGATTCGCTGGGATGAACATGAATCTTCATCAACTTCCATGCTCCTAAAAATTCGAGCACTGTAGGTATTCATCACCACCTGGGAGTCGCAAACGCATACGTTTCTCCTCTCGCAACAGCGGGTGGGCCGTTGCCCTGTTGGACTCGCCAGGGTGCATCGTGTGGTGAAGCTCAGGTGAGTTGCCCCAGTTCTGCATGGTACATCCCCCGGTCTATGATTTTGAAAGACTAAACAAGCACATGAATGATTATAAACACATACTGTACTGTACATACATATATGTATGTATATATATATATACAGTACATACATGTGGATCATTCACTACTTATTGACTGAGATACACTCCCATGTGTCCTGTGGCTGTTCCTGGTTTCCAGAGGCAGAATGCGCTCAAGCCAGGCCCATCCATCTGAGAGGGATTCAACATCTCTCGGTGCCGAAGGCCAGACTTATCCCATCCCCCCAATTTCGGAAAGCCCACTTACCTGGATAGCTCCAAAGTGAATCAATCATTTCTTTCCACTCGAGTGTAGGGGGTTAGGGGATTCCTCATGACAAAGAAGCATGTTACTGTCATTGGCCCATTGGACTTGGCGTGCTGCCCCATGCCCAGTGATGTGGCTCCAATTTCGGCTTGGATTTCGGTCAAAGGTGAACAACTCTCCACCCCTTCGTGCGTCCAAACTGTGGAGTTGTACAAAAGTGGGACATCTGATGATATAACCCAAAATGTGCCATTGAGCTAAGGGCAAAATGAGAGTTCGAAACATTGGATTTTGGTATGGTTAGTAAAGCAATGTCATAAACCACCCACATGGATTGATGCCTAATACCACCCATTTATGGTCGATTTGGTGATGTCGGGGTCTCCATGCCCAGTCCGTTGCAAGACGCCGCAGCCCTACGTCTTAAGCCACGTCTTAGCCCATGGGGCGAGACAAACGGCGACCTGGTGGAGTGGCCCAAAAAATAGGGTGATTTCAGCAAGGATCGCCTGGGAAACCGAAGAATAAACAGTGGCTTCAAGTTGGGAAGCTTTGAAATTGGTTGCATCAAACAAATGGTAGAATTCTATAGGTGTATAATCTATCATTCATTCTGTTTGCCAGTGCTATGTTTTGCCAAATGCATCCAAATGCATCAAACAGGTCCAAAACAACGCTGAAACATGCAACCGAATTCACACTCAAAGGAAAGGCTCGACTTGAAGTAGCAATGGACCCGCCAAATGGCAGATCAGTTGACCCTTGAACCATCTCAAAATGAGGTCAATGATTTCGAGCTATACGTTTATGTTGCCCATCACTGCGTCCATCAGCCATCATTGTTTCCCCAAGAAAATTCACCATAGAATTTGTAGAGTTTTGACCATGAGGTTTGGGCTAAACCACCCAAATGATGGCTAAGTTGTTTTAGTTCAGAGGTATTTCACTAGGGGTTATGGGAATGAAATAACTATAGTTGGTAGGGGTCCGAAACCAAGAAGCACAACTGGAGGGGGGCCACCCTATATACTGGTTGATATTTCCCATAGTGGATTATGAGAATCCCCAATATACAAAGGGTAGTACACCCGTATAACCCCATAACTAATCATCAATCACCAGGGGGTTGAACGCAGTCACTGCTCAAATGATTACCCATGATGTTCCCATGTTTGTTGGCTAGATCCCAATCATATCACCATTAAAAAACCAACACCGCCCCAGCGGGATTTTTCACAACACGCCCAAGTCACCACTCATGCTATGGCGCGGGGGGAGAAGCTCGGCAAGCTCAATCTCGTCGCAGGAATAGCCCTTGCGTCCATCGGCCGATGGCGCTGTGTGTGTCATGTCATTGGGGTGCTACATCAAATGGCTTGATTTTCATGAAGTCCTAGTAGATGCCTATGATGTCCCCATTAAAAAGGATGATGCTCCCCACATTTTCCACTTGTTTGCTTTTGTCCAGAGGTGGAGTCTACCCCAACATTTGAGGTCTTTTAGTGTATTGGTTTCTTATAAAGCGTTGGATTTGGGATTTGGGGTACCCCGTTCACGGCTGATCTGACTAGGGCAAGATGGCCATCTGATAGGGGTGGGTAACCATATCATAGTGAACCAGAGCCACCGACTTTGGTACGTCTATTAGATTTACATTGCAAGAATTGACCATGACTAGCGGCTGTAGGAACTTATCACCAAGTAGCCCACTGTGGCATGGTGTGCAAATAGTTGTTTCTTCAGTTGAAAACTCCAACAGTCTCTTGAGAAGAGAACCTTTCAGTCGAGATCGAACACAAACGCGAATGGGTCAAGAATTTCAACCCACCCAGCAGAAAAGTATATTGCGACCATCATCCCACCTGTGGAGAAAAAATATTGAATGGATTTGACCAAGGGTGGAGATTGGAGGATATACAGTCATTGCATTTTGTTTGATGAAAATGATGACAAGACGATGGAAGCTTGGATTCCCCATTACAGACAACCCCAAATAGTATTTGAAGCCACTACAAACAGTGACACAAAATGTCTGTCTTGTTTTCCAGGACATATCTGAGCTGGGCTGGGCATGCACCCAGCATTGCAACAACCGGCGCACCTTGTGGTCTCGAGTCAACTCAAGTACCGACATCGCTGGCATCTCCAAATCCGCAATGGAATTCTGGCGGCGAAGTTGCCACTCTTTCGCGATTGATCTCAGGGGTATACTGGGCGTACCCAAGAATAACCCACAAATTGAGGATGGTTTATGATTAGTGGATCCCATAATTTTGTGATTTGGTTTTAAGTGGTCTACTCGTGGGTTCAGGGACGATTTCAAGGTCCAAAATTTGCCTCAAACTATGCTGGATTCCTTCCAGACAATTGCTGATATTTTGGAAGGTCCGCATGAACAAACCCGTCAGATCTACTCCGAAAATATGAGGTGCACCTTTTTGATCTACTTTTGGAGGGGTTGCTATTCACACCATCAACCACGATGGCCACTGTTCCCTTCACTCTCTTTCCCTTCACCTCTGAACAACCAACGAAGTGGGCACAGAGTACACGCCGCCTTGCTGCGGGATTGTCTCAACATATATACGGCTGGACCCAACTTGAAAAGTCAGGTTTCAAAACCGGTTATTTGACCATAAAATGTGGCAAACCATAATTCTGTCACAACCCGAGATGGCAAATTGTGCTGCAAAATCTGCGAAAACCAGCGAGTATGTGGCGGATTTTGCTTTTTGAAATCGAAGAATTTCCTTACCTAAAGTGGCTGGAGAGCTTTCCGAAAAATCGGAAACTCTGCTAATTGCGCAGCTGGACGAGGCCATTATAGACATGACCTCTTTATCTCCTGGTCTCAGGTCGCAAACTACCCCCCAAAATGGTCAGAAAATGACCTGCCAGGTAAAAGAATCAGAATTTCTATGAAACATATTGCAAGCACCTCACAAACAACCAAATAATGTCAGAATTTCCGTATAAACAAATAATATACTCAAACAAATAAAATTACGACCCGACTCAGCACTTAATGTATCCACCCAAAATTTTGCAGCTAGGCAACACATCCTCTCCAGGACAAATCACCAACACTGAGCGAGGCAAACGCTCCAAGAGGAGTAGGACCTGGTCAGCGGGGGGCACTAGATCTGGTGTATGGATTGATATTTAAGCATCCAAAATACGCGAGAGGTCTGATTTCAATTGGATTTAAAGCAGATTTCAATGGAAGTCCTACTTAGGCATAGCTCAGAACCAACACAAACTGGTCAGTGCCGGGTCAAGCAATTGAAGCAATGCGCACTTGGACGATCACCCCACTTATACCAGACTTGAAGGGAAAACATACTGGAAACCCTGTTTCTATAGTAGGCCGCCCATTCACTCAGTCAAAAATCAATGCATGGCCTTGAACCCCCTGATGGGCACCCCCTGATGGGCACCCACAAAATATATCAAAATATATCAATCAAAATACATCAAAATATATCACGTGTATTTACATATAAATATATACATTTATACATGGGGTTACAACTCACATTTCACCAGTGTCAACTGATCTTATCCTCCAAAGATGCGGCTCCCCATCTCCCACCTCCACCCGCATCCGCCGCACGAGATCCGCGTAGTTCTCCGCGACCGCCGAGCCGTCCGCGGATCCCTCGCTGGTGCGGCCCTGCAGCGCCCGCAGATTCAGCACGCAGCGTGGGCGCTGGGAACGACTCGTCGTGGCAGCACGGTCCACCTGGAGGATCTCCACTGGACGAGTTATCACTGGTGATGTGTTTCTGGGATTGGAACTACGACCCATTTACAAGTGGGATAAGCAACTTAGATGACTTGCTAACCAGGGTTATTTTTATGACTTACGATTTGTTTACTTATTTGTAAATGAGATTTGTAAATGAGATAACCCGAGCGAGAAAGAGAATTCCTGTTTTGCAGGCTTTCAACCTTGGAGCCAGTTGCCAGTAAACAAACCTAGAAATATCTACAGCGCCACACCTGGAACAAATGATTTGAGAATGTACAACCTTCGACTTTCGCAATTTTTCACTCAACTTCTTTGGATGTGGTGTTTTTATTTCCGTTTTCCGACCCCCCGGGGAAAAAAAACGGGTAAGATTTGAACTTTTTGGCACCTTGGACAACTCTTGCGCGATCCTCACCGCGTGCTTGGAAGTACCACAAATCACATCCATGACACGGCTCTCCTGGCAGCATCGAGTTTGTCACCAACTGGACCAGTCGATGCTGGACCAAGATGTCGCTGTGGATCTGAAAACGGTGGGATTGAACTGTTCACCTATGGCCATTTTCCCTATTTTCCCTATTTACAAGCAGAAAATGATGATTGAATGATGATTGACCTGGCAAACACCAGTGTTCCAAAATTCAGTGTGGTGCTTGAGCGAAACGGGACTGGTGGGTGGTTCAGCCACCCAGCGGAGCAAAATATGGATGATTGTCTGTCCGAACATCAAAAATGTTTGAAACATTAGTTGAAACCAACAAGCAGTACAAACTCTCCCACAATCAGTCGTTAAGTCGTTTTTGTGAACTGATTGGTTTCAACCCCGCTGAAAAATATGCTTAGCATCGTTGGGATCATCCTCCCAAATAAGAGTTGAAATAAGATTTGAAAATCCAACAGCTGGGTGAAGTTGTCTGCGACCACTCTAGCAATGAAGACCCCAGTTCTGGCTGCTGGTGGATTTACATTTTTCAAACTCTCATGGGATCGGATGTTGGTTTCAACCAAGAGATCGGAGTCCTTCTCTTCTTCACGCTTCAGGATCTCTGCAAAGCACTGAGGCGGCAGGCCTACACCGTTGAGGTCCGTTTCGGGCGCCAACAAGATCTGGCGCCTCAAACTTTGAAACGGAGAAGGATGACGAATTGCGGTGAAAGCGACATGTCCAAGGGAATCGTCAAATGGAATTCATAAAATGATGTTTGAAACACCAATCAATTGATGTCCAATAAATGATGTCCCTTATGGTGTTTCAAAAAGCGCAAGTTCAGCCCGGAAAGTATATTTTTTTATCCAATGAAATGTCGGGGAAAATGCTCCTTTAAACTGGATGGAAATAGGGGAAACCTGTATAGAGAATATGGT
Source organism: Symbiodinium sp. clade C Y103 (assembly GCA_003297045.1). Lineage (NCBI taxonomy): Eukaryota > Dinophyceae > Suessiales > Symbiodiniaceae > Cladocopium > Cladocopium sp. clade C. Next base: position 45,969 of record BGPT01002635.1, read on the forward strand.
AACATGGTATCAATGGTATATGCCCAACTCCAAACGAATGAATCCCCCTGGGTTGGTTGAATTAAATATGTCGATGGCAAAAAGCAATTCAGAACTTGTTGCGGGGTGATTCCCTTGCCCAGATTTCAAACTAGGCATGGTTATGTCATTCGGGACTCCGAATGTCACCTCCTGAGCTTGCACACCACAGTACGACTCAACATTTTTCACCCCATTCCCTCAGGAATCATCCCTCCGACTGGCCGGATCTTTCTGTCTACATATGGTGTAAGTCAGTTTTTAGTCCATTTTTGGTGTGGTTGTCAAGGGATATGGGGTTTGTCCGAAAACGCTCGCATGCTCGCTCTTTATTTCCCTCTTATAACCATGAAAACATATATTGCGGCTCTGTTTTGCCAAACATTCGATTCTTCTTTGTTGTATCCACCATTTCATCCCTCTTAATCCTCCATTTCTGACAACCTCCAAGGCGATGGTTATATCCATATCATGGTCCCTCTTAACATTCTCATGTTGTGCAAATGTCCCTCAACCATCAAGCCATATTGGGTGCTTCCTAAGATAGACCCTCAAAATCATCCCTAAGTCAGACTACTACATAATCTCTAAACCATCCTCCCCTGCAAACCATCCCTAAGTCATTGGACTACCTCAGTAGTAAAAACCCAGGTTCTTTTTTTTCGGGCACCAGCCATCCACATCCCCCTCCCCACAGCATCCCCCGCCTGGTCAAATGCATAGCATGCAGCAGAGAGATCAATGGCGCTGCCACCAGCGACGACCCGGTGCGGCAGCAGCTGATCTTCTGCCCGCCATCGTAGATCCTCGGTTGCCAAACAAAGAAGATTTGGGGATGCTTGTTAAAGATGAGATTCACGGCAGGTATGACTACGTTTTAAAATGTTCGATCGATTTCTTTGGGGTTGCTAGGTTGTACACAATATACTATGTGCCATAAATACATGTATGTATGTATACTAACATATATATATATATACATATACATGATGGTTCAACTTCTCAGTACATCTAGTGGGAGGATTTTGCAGTCGCTGGGTCATGGTGCAACGGTATCCGCAGGCCGACTGCAAAATGGTGCCATGTCGGATCTTTTTTTGGGGGGAACCCACCAATTCTACTGGATTTTCCATTTATAGTGGTTAATCATGGCTATTTAATGGTTAATAGTAGCTAATGATAATCAATAACATATATAGGTATATAATAGTGGTTGATGATGGTTAATGGTGGTAAGCAGTGCATGCATGCATACAAACATATATATATATATATACATGTGTATGGGTGTTTCTTCAAAGCGGGATCCCCAAGTCACAATGGGTTTCAATACCAAAATGGTCTAATGACTTGGATGATTTGGGGGTACCCCATGGATTGGAAACCTCCATATGGGTCTGCCTAAAATTGGGGTATACCACCAAATGGCCATGTGAGTAGGGTAAGTGATGATTAACCATTCAGATTTGGGATACCCTGATTTCAGACAAACCCCTATATATATATATAAACACATATAAAAGCATATAATCATCATCTGTCAAATTCAGACTGCAATAGATTGGGGTACATCCTCCATTTTCAGACACACCCAAATTGTCCCAGTCCGAGCATCTGAACGGAACCCACAGGCATTGCAACGCTACTCTGTCTGCTTTGCAACAGATCCAGCTCGCTTTCCTGAAAGTCATTGGGAGACCCCAGAAAAATGGGATAGTCTGATTACCTATCTACCTGGTAGATAAGCCAATAGTCAGGCTATTTATACATACCCCAGTTTCTTCCGCAATTTTTGCCACCAATTCTTCCGCGCCTTCTCCCCTTAGCCATTTCTTCCCCAAGCACAAGCCGACCCCCACCTGCAGGGGCTCGTACTGCGCCTCGTAAGCCTCTACCCGCTTCTTAAAATCATTCAGGGCAGCGTCGCTCTCTGCACCTCGAAAACGTCAGGGAAGTGTCTCAAGACATGATGCCCAGGTTGACCCTGAGTTCAGAGTTTCAAACAACAAAAAATGGGAAGCAACAGAGCAGTCATGGTGTTTCCAACAGAGAAAAGGTCTTGCAGTCGCAGCGACTGCTGGTTCCAACCAGCCAACCACCAAACACCACTGAAACAGATGGATACAGGTAGACCAACTCCCAATTTCAACGGCCTTTGTAATCGTCGTTGCTCAGTTTCATCTGGTAATTGTCCTGCAAGATCCTGGGTCGCTGAGTTGGTCACCGGAGGACTTGAGACGTTTTCGAGACCTCAGGGGTCCTGTGGCGCAATTCATAGCGATTCCACTGTTGTATCTGGGTATGTCTGAAAATGGTGTATACCACCAAATGGCCCTTCAAATAAGGAAAATGATGATAATCCATTGGAATTGGGGATACCCTATTTTCAGACAAAGCCATCTTGTTGCTACATATCTACCAGTGGGTTCGGTACTTGATCCATGATTGTGATATCCCAATGGCGACAGATCATCCGACCCTGGTAACTTGTCACCGGTCCCAGGATGTACGGGGCGCATCCCTTTGGAGTCCCGTTTCTTGGTGCTTCCTTTGATTTAGCTATATCAATATCCAACAAAGTACGGTATCCTCTCGTTTCCACCTGTTGCCTACAGCATCAATTCCAACTCTTGGGGGTTGCAGACTTCTGAACCCCCGAGTTCTGATATGGACCTGTCATCTGGGGGTACCCAAAGTCATCCAAGTCATTATATAGACCATTTGAGTACTCAAAGCCTTGGTTGTTTGGGGCCCATGGAACCTCCCTGATCACATGCTGAGCCAAGGCTCTTGGGGTCTGTGCACAGCGATTCCAGGAAGATCACCCTCAAAGGTGCTGCCTGGCAGCGCTGAACGGAACGGCTTTTTCCCACTGGGCTTGAGACCTATGGGCCAAAATCATCCAATGTGTAGAGTATCATGACTTGAGATCTACTGAGATTGCCATTTGGTTTTTCATTTCCAGATTGGCAAATCATGATGATTCCCAACTCATGAAGCCAAGGGATGGTTTCCGTTATACTCACCATCATCTATGGCTAGAAATCGGCCAGTAAGGTCCAACTTGGAAATTTTAACGTTAGACACCTGCAACCCACAAGGCATCGATGTTTATTCAGTGGTTAATTTCCCGGTTTTGCTGCTCCCAAATCCCATAGCCCGCTACATTCAAATCACCATGTTTTCTGAGTGTTTGTACTATAGAGTCAACAACGTCTCTGATAAAAGTCCATGTGTTTTTTTTTTTATATCATTCATCACACACCACCCCTTTTGTGCCTCTTCCAAACTCCCCCACCCCCGTTATCCCCATCTCCATCCCGCCTTATCGTCATGGTCCGCCTCCTGCGCGGCCGCAAAGCAGGTCTCTAGGACCCGCTGCCGGCGCACCAAGGTGGTGTTGGTGGCATCCAAAATGCCAATGGACGAGGTGCCTGGCGTTGGACCAATGGATTTAGACCATGGAAATATCCAAAAATACTGGATTTAGACCATGGAAATACAGTACATGGGAAATGCTGATTTTTGAAATGGACAGTATGGATCAATGGTGGAGAAATCACCATGGAACCTGATGGTTTGATGAATTTTGGATGGAAACTGTCGTACTGGGTTCTGTTGAAATTGCGGATTTCAGATTTTGAGCCATGAAAAGGTTGGCCCTGTCATCGCAACTACCACAAATAGTGTATGTAATTAGCTCTTTGGTGACCGAAGTCCCTGCACTTGTGGTTGTGGATGTCTATGGGATAGCTATAGGTCAAGTCATGATACATCACGACTTCAGACATTGCCATCCCGCAATCACAATAAACATCCTCAAAATCAACAGTGTTTGTTCGAAAAAGGGGCGACCATCAGATCTTGCCGACTCTCTTCTGGAAACGAGGACTATGAAATGGCCCATAGTCAACTAGGCTGCCAGTTGCCATGTGGTCCCTATCGAGATGATAAAAGAAAATGTTTCCTTGCTCAGGTCCTTCCTTACATCTCCTCCGTAAACATCACCTTGGGGAGTCAATCACTGCTTAATACTATCAAAAAGTGATGTTTTACCCTCCCAAAATAGATTCAAGGCTCCAAAAATGAATGGTTTCAGACTAAAAAAAAAACACTTGGGCATCATGGGCAGTGTTAAAAACCAATTCGAAAATGATTGGTCAGTTGGAATTCCCAGTATCTAAAGCGTACCCAGTAACCGCTTGCAATCTAATCACCAACTGCGCTCTATTGAAACTCACATGAGCTGCATTCAACCCGAAATGTTATTCCAGTTAATCCTGATTGCTTAAGAACAGGCTTCCCAGTTCATGGATGATGATCAATAGATCAAAGGATAGTTTCACAGCCCCCCAAACTAATCATCAAGCATCATTTATCAATCATATCCCCATATGTTTGATAGTGAAGACCCCATTAAAAACTCTATGGATTGGTGGAATCACATGGCCTGGCGGCGCAGCCCGGATCCACTCCAATAGCCGGCCACAGCACAGCATGGCTAAACGCTCACGCTCCTGAGATCCCGCAACGGGGGTTTAAGCCACGAAGACTTGATAAGAGAATATCATGGGGATCACCCACTGATATGGTTTTAACCCACTAAAAGCATGATATGAGGAGATCAAGGGGACATGGAAAATGGGATATCGACGAGGAACGATAATAGTAGTTTTGGCCTGTGAAGAGATTGGGGATACATAATAAGTATAATAAGCCAAGCAACTCGGATATTGGGGTTTGTCTGAAAATGGAGAATTTCACACCCCCCAAGTATTGCCATGTTGATAGGGAAAGTGACAATTAACCAGTGGATTTAGAGCTACCCTATTTTCAGACAAACCCTGATAAACATAGATAAGCAAGAATATTCTGATTGGTGTGTGGGTGTGTCTGCAAATTGGGAGATGTCCCCCGATCTATGGGCATGTTGGTGAGAAAGCATTATTCTTAAGCATGAGATATGACTGTAAGACCATCACCATAATGAAAGACCATGAGATGAAGCCCAAAGATATGAGAGTTTCACCGACATTGAAATTTGAGTTGAGAATAATCAGGGTTCAACAGGTTTTAATATGTTCAGGCAATAAGTATTATTGATCTCCAATTCTGGGATACCCAAAGTTGAACATGTATCACTGGGAAATTCTGAACAAAAATAAGGATGACAAGGCAAGGAGGGTGCCTTGCAAACCCTTTCAGTGTTATTCAGGTATATAATGGTACGGTATATACTATTATACACTTCTTGGTAAGTAGCACTCATTCATTGACATCTTCCAAGCGGGATAGCCCTGAATCCATGGAAATTGGATTGTTGATGGTTCTTCTCGCTCTTCTGAGTTGCCTTTGAATCTTCGAGTGGTGATGAATGACCCTCTCTTAAAGATTCTCACCCTTAAAGATTCTCACCCTCTCATTTAATCTACCTGACATTCAAAAATCCCCCGTATGCAGATGATTCTCCTACCAACAAAAACGAAAACATGGAAAACGATCTTTGGAATCCGCCTGACTTGGAAAACTGGTGGGGCCTCAGCACACTTCGTGTCACGCATTTTGGGCTTCAGAAGGAAGCTGTGAAGTGATGGTGATGAATCTATCCGAGCAGCGGCCAAGACCCCTCTGAAAATTCCTGCGACTGAAAGTTTTATGCATATTTTTGTAGTCCATTTTGACTACTCCTTCATCCTCAAACATGTAGGACCAGTTGATAAAGCCCCGTATTGGATGGTTGTGTCGACCTGATGACATTAGGATCTTTGGCCACTACTCATCCCCACGACTCTTGCGGAGATCCGCGACGGTGACCAAGGGAGTTGCTTTGCAAATCGTGGCCAATAAATCTCCGTCAGGCAAGACGACCTGAAGACTTTGAAGGCTAATGTGTAACTTGTCTGCGATACGCTTTTTGGCGTCTAATGCCAAATCAGATCCTTGCGCCTTCAAGCGCAACACTTCTTGGCCGGCCAAATCCAAGCATGTCAGAATCACGAAACCATTCTCATCCGAAACAAAATCCAGTTGCAAGACACGGTCTCTCCAATGAAACGTACGGTCCTCGACATAAAATGTCCCTGGCTCTGGAGGTGGGATGCTGCATTGTCCATGTTGATTCAATCCGCATGCAAAGGCACTGCCATCCGTTCGCAGGAACACGGCATGGTCCCGGCCCGCTGAGACCTGAACCACGACGGGATTTTCGGCAAATGGTTGAGTTTGGGCAATGGAAGAATGCACAATGTCCCAAATAGTCTTCTTTTGGAAAATGAAGCATAGAGGCTGAAATAATTCCAAGCAAATGTCCTAAATGGTGGATGAACCATTAGTGTAACCAACAGGAAAATAGAAAACAAGACACCTTACTTAGAGGATCATCCCACTTAATAAGTGGTTAATCACCCTGGTTAGTAAGTCCTCGATTTGTGGCTTCTCCCATTTGTAAATGGGTGACCTAATCCCAGAAACACTCAGCAGTGATAACTCATCGTGTGGTGATCCTCCGAGCCAACACCAACCCCTTTAGCCTGGACGTATGTCACTCCATCCTCCCCGGTTTCGTCGCTTGCGCACATCACCACCTTCCCATCGCATCGTAGCAGTACAGGCCTCTGATCCCAACCGGCAGAAACCTGGACATAGGGCAGTCCATCTTCCAGAGGCGGAAGGTCGCATCGCAGATATCCACACGCCACGACATGGCCATCACTTCGGAGCAGCATTGTTTGTTCCTCGCCTGCGGAAACTTGGGTGTAGGTGATTCCTTCTTCCAGAGGAGGAATGCTGCATTGTCCAAATTGGTTGTTACCACACGCAAGGACCTGGCCATCACTTCTTAGAAGCACGGTATGACCAGAGCTTGCAGAAACCTGGGTGTATGTCCCACCTCGGTCCAAAGGTGGAACGTTGCATTGTCCACAATAATTCCTTCCACGAGCCACCGCACGCCCATCCTTGCGCAGCAGTACTGTGTGAAAGCCGCCAGCAGACACCTGCGTGTATGTCCCAGGTGGAATGTCGCATTGCCTATTGTTATTCAATCCACAAGCTACAACACTGCCATCACTACGGAGAAGCACTGTATGATGAAGGCCTGCAGAAACCTGAGTGTAAGAGATTCCTTTGTCCAAAGGTGGAATATCACATTGCCCATTCTCATTCAATCCGCGAGCCACAACAGTGCCATCACTTCGGAGAAGCACTGTGTGACTTCCACCTGCAGAATTCATTGGAGCTCAATAGAGAACAGTTCGGACAGTAAGAATCACTGCTTGGGGCCGAAAACCGCAGATGTGAGATTCTGTGAGATGTCCAACTCATTTCATACATCGTTTTTTTACCTCACTGTGCCCATTCGGTTGATGGTTTCAATTCATTGGGATTACCGGACCTGAAATGAGGGCTGGGGTCGCCCACCCAGCCCTGGGTTTGACCGAAATCGGTTGATCATGACCTTTTCAATTTTTCCCAGGTTTGGACAACCCCATTTCTGGATTTGTCATTCTTCGGTTGTTTTGGGGCACGCAAGTCTTGGGGCATCTGGATCAACGCAACCTCTAGTCGTTCTGGGGGCTCCAAAAAATGGGAGTTTCGCCAAATTGCGATGGAAAATGGTGAGAATGGCTGGAGTGCACCACTTCTGGAATATCCTCATGTATACATGCATCTTTACGCTCATATGTATACATATATATATATATAGTTATATGTACCTATTCACACGCATGGCCACGGCTCTGAATCAAAACGGACGGACCGCAGATGTTGATATCAACGATCCAATTCTAGGGCATAGTCATACGGCTTTGTCTGAAAATATCGTATCTCAAATTCCAATGGATTGTCATCATGTTCATTCATTTTCCGGATTAAAACAGCCATAATTGGGATACAAGACAAGCCAAATTGAAAGTTGGAAGATCCATGTTCCGTCCGCCGGTCCTTCTTTGCCTCAACGTTGGAGGACGAAAAGAAGTCAGCCTGCGACGGAGGGTGGTACCTTTTGGGGCACCCCCAGTCGGGGATACTCATCAAGTTTGTTAATGTTAGTGGATGAAGCCATTTATAGTCTTCAAATGTGTTGAACAAGTAGATTGGAAACATTTGGGCTTCAATTAAACTAATTATCAAAGACTCTTAACCACCAATGTGTCACCAATTGAAATGCTGGTTACATGGAAACATCCAATGCAGCCAATAATGTGGGTTTCCCGGGTGAACCTGTCAAATTGTTGCTGCATTTACATCCCAATTCTTTGAGGTTGGACTGGGTGTGACCCACCGATACACAGTATTGGTCATTATATGTACTCTGCGGTAAGTCAACAGTTTGCGACATGGAAAGTCACCATTTCCAAAAAACGGTAATCATCAAACTAACTGGGCCATGGCTTCTATAGCAAACGGTTAATCACTACAAGAGGCTAGACCATGAACAATAGGATAAAATCCCCCATGTAGTTCGATGATTTTCCCATATGTGGCATATCCCAGAGGCCCGCCATGTTTCATGACACAGGAGGGTCCCAAAAAATTGGATTGCTAATACTGAAGAGGACCAGTCTATTTGCGGTCCCCTTGGCCAGAAATGTTGACCCACACGGCCATACACATATATACACAATCCGGATTGTGTCCCCATTCTATTGGCAAAATCCCCCTTGAATCACCATTATCACCCCATTTAGCTCCTCTTGGTATCCCATTATGTATCCAGATATATCTGTGTCTGTGTGTTTGTTGACCCAATACACCCCATGAGAAAACGGCACCTCCGTGAAAGACGATTCGTCAGAATGGTCATGGGCATCTGCGACATGTTTATATACTTAATTACTCAGGGAACATGATTAGTCAGATCATAGGCCAGGAAAAGTGTCATCAATGTCCCTCATCAATGGGACCCTAAAATGGAGGTACTGTACCATATGTTTGGCCATATTTTGTGGGGATATTCCCTTACATAGGCCATATATGGTAGGTGCCCCTAATAAATCGGTCCCTGAAATGGCCATTGACCTCATGATAAAATCGGCGTCAGTAGAATTCATCTACAAATGAGGCATGGCCAAGCCGCTGAAAAGAGAAGACTACTTGGACTGGGGTAATGGAGGCCAACAAACTGGTGACCCTCACTTTGCAGACATTGAATTTACCCAGAATTGTAGCTGTTGTACCTCAATGGTACTTGGTATTTTTGTGCCGTTTCAATGGGAATCTATATAGATATTAGACATCAAGAAACTAGATATACATCTTTACCCTACATACACCTAAATATACATATGAATACCGATATATACATAAGTAATCATAAGTATATATGCTATAAGCATGTTCTATAAGTATAGAATAGCACCCTTAGATTCTCAGCCCTGCCCTCGAAAACTCATGAGGCGACAAGTTGGGGGCCTCGATGCCAGCCTTGCCCGACTCCCTTCTCAACTCCCCAGCATTGAAGCTACGGACGCGAACGCCCAGGAGTTTTAGATGCCTCCACAACGCTGAAAGCTCGGGATTCAACCAGCCAAAACTGGGATTTAATCATCAAAGTGGTGATTTAACCAGCAAACATGTGCACTTTACCATCAAAAGCATGAACTTACCGTGATTTGTGTAATCAAACATGTGGATTTCACCATTGAAAAGTATGGGATTGGAACCAAATAAGAGTGCGCCAAGATGAGGATTTCATACTTGGATGTCATGCCAATTTTTTTTGTTGGATCATAGTGTCCCCTTGATGCCCTAAGAATAACCTTCAAGCCTATCAAACCCATGTCTACCCAGATTCAATGTTGAATCTACACGAAAGATATTGATAGATAGAGAATAAAAAACAAGTTGGATCTGGCCAAACACATTCGCCCTTTTGGACCAAGGTCGATTGAAGATCTGGTCAACGAGAGGTAGGTTTTGAATAGGAAATATGAGGACATATCACTGTCAATCATGCAAAAAGGCGGTGTATGTACAGCTGATGAACGGTGGGATCTTTTCTACTTTAGGTCTTGCTCCTAGCCAGTAATGAAGTATCCAGTATCCTCTGCTAGTCAAAGATGGCTAGAAATGTCCTTCAATTGATAACTGATTTTTCCACTAAACCCTCTATTTATAGGGGATTTTCCAGCTAGCAAAGGCATGCAAAGGCTACTTGGAGGATCATCCCACAGCTTCTACGGGGTTCACCGTGCCTCACCACTGCGCCACAAATGAAGGACTTGCCACGTGCAGGAAGACCTACCAGCACCAAGACCACAGCTTCGCATGAAACCACCTGGCGCTGGCCACGAAACACCCAGGACCGCTGGCCGTAAAAAAACACCTCCTGGGACGGGTTATCCAAACTTCAATGTTCAGACATCTACCATGGAACCCCAAAACGCTTCACTTTCAATACGAAACCCATCTTCCAAGTTACGTCAAGTAACAACTACCAGCTCAATGAGGCATCAAAGCAAATCAATATTTGAAGGAAGCGATGGTGCTGACTTTTTCCTCTGCGCGCTGTCGTGCTAACTTTCTGCACGTGCCACAGCTGTGCCGTATCTTTTGGTGTTCGCATATGTTTCTGCCACCGCAAAGCTTGCAATAGCGGCTTTCTCGCATGTGGTGGCAAAAGTTGAGAAAATCATAGCGGTCAAGCTTTGAGGGCACACCCGAGGAAGGAATCCAGGGACTTGTGTTTCCCAACCTCTTCTTGCACGCATAGTGCCCTTTTTCAGGAACCAAAACATGGACTTGTCCAGTGGCTGGGTGTCGGAAGAACCAGCTGCTTGATATGGTCGCTGGGCACGAGCTGCATTGCAACTGAGTAGCAGTGTCTCCTTGGAAAACCGTGGGGAAGCCTGTCAACAAGGTCCCACTTGCAAATCTGGTATGCAGATGCTAGGAGACCCTTGAAACCTGCAAAATAGATGGCAATGCGAATCTGTTTTTTTTGCCGCCCTGCCTTTCACCCTCTTGTTTGGATGATACGCGCCCTCCACAACTCCACTGCAGTCAGCGCGTGGTACGCGCTTCTGACGCCCAGCACTTGATGTCTTCGTATCATCTTCCTGAACTTTCACATCACTGGAGCCTCGGATGAGTGAGCTAAGCTGTCGCCATTGCCGCGTGGTCGCAGTGGCTGGAAAAGCAACAAGATCAACTTGGTCAAACAAGGCCTGGATGAAGGTGAGGGAGCTCTCCAGGCACTTCCGGGTGTTTTCATCTTGCAAATCAATGTTTTGTAGAGCCGTAATCAGAACACGACGAATTCGTTTCTGCAACTGCGAGCCTTTATGTCCTGGGGTGGCAAACTGGAAAGGAAGAAGGAACCAAAACGGGTTTTCGCATCCCTTGATCAATGCACGTAGGTCTGCCCGAACAGGGCCAAACAGATACATAGCCTCGAAGCCCTCAACCCTGTCACAGAGTGAGCCTGCCCAGAAAACTGAACCAACCATCAACCAACATTTGGATCTGTCTGAAAATATGGTGCCCCCAGGTCTAGTGGTTGCTCATCGTTTTCCCTCTTAATACTGCCATTTTTGGGGGGTATCCCCAGTATAACTCATTTTCAGATCCAGACCCATTTCATTCTCTGATGACCAGCATCCACTGTCATCCTTACCTTCCAAAGGTGCCGAATGTTGCGCAGCAGCTGCATGTGCCACTGGCCGATGAAGCCAGGCTGCTACGCGACGAACCAAGCAGCAAAGCCGATCGCCAGCAACGCCTTCCAAATCGTCCTCCTCTGCACGTGAGGGGGGCAGAATCTTCTGTTAAAAGCCCGATCAAATGTGGTATGCTATACCCTTCAGTACTCAAACTTGTTTGCTGCGAAAATCCCCCAAATGAATGGAGGTTTTTTTGATATGCAAAAACGATGTCTTTGCAACAGTTGCACAGCTCTCATGTTGAACAAGCCTTTGTCCTCCAAAAGTCTCTGCAGCTCCGCTTCAGCTTGGTCAATCCACATGAGCTGCTCCTCCACAGTGGCATTGTGGAACCTTCCAATCTCCCGCTGCAGCCTTTTGGAGTGCCGCAAGCCATCAGCTTTCGACCCCCGCTCGGCAACGCTGCCGGTCCGCTCCGTCACTTCCGAAACGGTCCTGCAGCTGCTGATCGGTTCCATGACCGCTTCCTTCTTGACTGCAGGGATGGTGATTTCCACCGCAGTTCCATCCAAGATGGAAAATGCCACTGCTTGGCCGATTTTCAGACATGGCCCAGTGCGGAACTGGATCTTGGCCCTCCCATTCTCTGATTCATATGCCACTAAGCCGCCTCCGTGATAGTGCAGCTGGCAGACGTGCCCATGGCAAGGCGCTTTATTGGAACAACTAGAGCCGGACATGGTCATCTCCCCAGTGCGAATGGATGAAGTACTCCATTGCCCCTGGTTCGGGAGGAGCAGTGGCCTGTCCACCGAGAAAAGGTCCGAGCCGAAATGGCAGGTGAATGTCCAGAAACAGACGGGGTCAGCTGTTACGTACTGTTAGTTTCCCAGCCAAAAAGAGTTATTGAGGTTGAATTCAGGGGTGTTTTTGGGGGGTGCCGAATTTCAAACACCTTTCTTGGAGGCGTCTTGGCCCCTGAGCTCTTAGGACAAGAGAGACATCTTCTCAAACTCTCGCACCTTCCAGGCAGACATCTTGAAAGGCTTGAGGATGTATCAAACCAAGAGCCCAAACAGAAGGAAAAGCGTGCTCCGAAATTCTTGCAAACCATGACAACGCACATCGTCTGTCCCAAGGATTTCACAGAAGGGAAAGTAATGGAGAATGAAGTAGGAAGATAAGTAGCTTGTAGGAAGTCGTCAATCTGCCACAAGGAACGATCATGGAGGGTGAATTCCATGACTTCCTCAAAATGTTTGATGGTTCAATCAATCCATTTTCGTTGGGATTTACATAATCCCCGTTTTTGGAAACTAATTATGTACCTTCCGGTCATGGAACAGAACTATATATGGAAAATTGCCCATGTATACATGATTTACGGACTGAAAATGTGTGATTCTCCATGTCACTATGTCAAACTACTAGAGCATATGCGACAAATCCACTTGTTAATCATCATGTTCCTCATTGCTTGATGGTTATCTCATGCTTCAGTTCCAATGTTTTGTTGACTACATCCCATTTTGTGGATGTTCAAATCCCCATTCTTGATGCTGGAATCCCAATTCTGGATGCTTAAAATCCCAATTTGTTGATGGTTAAATTAAATGATTTAAATCTGCAATTTTCCCCAACTATCTACCCACATTGGGATTGATCCTCAGCACCTGCGGATCCGCGGTCTTCTCCATCCACTCAGACATGGCTGCCAGCGGCTCCTCCTGTGAAAAAGTGTATGATGCCAGGTGTCAAGGACTCTGAAAATGGGAGATGTTTTGCCAACAAATCAAGGAGATGTGTAGAACCCTGATGGTCTTTAGGACCTTGAACCATCCATCCTGTTGGAGGTCCAATTATTTTGACCAATTTTTTGGGTGGTCAGTGTGCATCCGACTTGCTGGATTATGACACGCAAGTCAGCATATCCCACATATTGGTTTGTACAAAGAGGATGTATCACCTCTGGTTCAATCTATATGTAACCCGGCAACAGAAAAGAATTCCTTGTGATCGATGGGAAAATCCATGGGAAAATGATCAATCTCTGGGTACTTCTATGAACATGTTCTATTGTCTACTTTGGTACTCTCTCATGACAGTAAAAAGATCGCGCATTGGCAGATGATGTTCCTACAGAGACTGAAACCATTGCCGTTGCTATGGCTGGTAACTTTTTTTGCGGCTGGGACTGAGATAATCCAACTGAATTTAGATCTCTGCATCCGGAATCTGACCCTATTCCTCAATTTGGGGATGTGCAGGGTCCACCTCATTGCCTCATTGCCGCTCCTTTGTGGCAGACACGGCACGCAGCACTCTCCCAATCACCGAGCTCCCATTCCTAGGTCGCCATTGGTTGAAATGGGACAGGCATCTATGGGGTCCGAAGATGTTGGGCAACTCAAATTCCACGGGTTGAATGATGGGTGATACATGGGTGATAGCCCATTTCTGGAAAAAACATGACAAAGCCATCTTGAAACTAGTAGGATGTTTCATGAGAATGTTGTTTGTTTACTGGTACCCAAGAGTAGCCAGCCTAACGAGCAAGGACATTGTGCCAAGAACATGGGGTGAGGTGTACTCAAAAGAGACCCCAAACATTTATATAAGAGATCAGAGAGCAAGCATAGGACTATGGGTTGCAACCCTGGTACCCTGGAATATATAATAGTTGCTTGTTGTGGATGTTCCAGGATTCCCTAGTGAAATAGACCTTCTTGCAGCAGGATGCGCTTCCTTAAAAAAAAACATTGGAAAGATGATTTCTAAAGCAGACAAACCCATATCTTATAAATCTAGGTGCTCTTGCCTTTCTGAAACTAGCAACTCAGAATGTCTCCAAGATCACGGTGTATCCAAACGGCTTTGTCCTGAGAAAAAAAAGGTCAACCTCACTTGATGGTGCTGTAAGAAGAGCTATGTTCTCCATCATGGCTATTGTATGTTATTTGTCATACAAAGTGTCTATATAATGTTCAAGAAACCCAGTCACCAATGGAATTTATGCTCTGTTCTCAACCTTTGTCCCAGATTTCCCGAGATGTTCCCCACATGTTCCCAACCTTTTCCAATTTTTAGGCATGTTGGCCCAACCCCAGATGGTAACCGGGGGCTTCAGATAAGCTGCAGGACTTCCAGGTAGCTTCTGCCCTGGCGGTGGCAAGAAATAGTAGCAGTAATCGCATTCGCCGTGACAAACATAAGAACAATAATGGCAGTGATAATAGAATATATTAATAATTGTTGTTATTCACAAATTCAAAATTATCATCTAATGAAATAACAAAAAATACATTGTAAAACCAATGATATTTGTCTTTGTCTCCAACCTCGATAATTCACACTGATGATAAATCTAACAAAAAGAATAACAATAGATTATGATGACAACACATCGTAAAAATATTAATAGTAATAACAAAGCTAGTAAACAGAATGATAATGATACTGACAATCATAATCATCATCTCACCTATTGGAATCAGGATTCAAACGCAGCCAAATTCAGCTCTTCCAACAGCACCATCGCTGTTGCCGGTGCCGCCTCGGTCTTCTTGGTGTGTCCCAGCTGCAAGAAACTTTGACGGTTGAAACGCCGGGAACCTCCCTTCCTGGGCAGCGAAATGCTGTTGCTGTGAAAAAAAGCGTACTGTTTAAATATGGGATGGCAGAATGAGAAGGTAGCCAACGAATTAGATGCAATTATGTATGTATATATATATATATACATTATACCAGAAGTGTCAGTCAACGTGGTATGGGACGTAGAAGTTGAAGTGGTATGACAGTGGTATGAAAAAGCAGAGACTCCTGAAATGGGCCAGGAAGATGGTCACCCAAGAATCCTTTCCTACCCAAAAATGGGTACCCGAAGTTGGGCAAAACAAATCGTCGGCTTCCCAATTCTCAAACGCCCTGATATTGAGCCTCAAACATTGACCCACCTCCTTAGTTGACCTGCAGTTAGAACACCTTCAAGCACAAAAACGAAATCAGGTTGGGCGGGTTCCAGGCATACAAAGTTTCTCGTTGGGTAAATCCCATTTTTGATGTTTGATTCATGGCATCTGAGACTGCAATCCCCATTTTCTAAAATTGAATCACCCTTCCGGGCGGCTAGATCCTGGTGCTTCTCAGCGAAATCCGCATTGTTGATGATGAACTCCCCATCTTTCATGTCTATTATGTTGGTGAAAATCCCCATGTTTCCCTATTTTTTGGTGGCTAAAAACCACCTCCCCAAACCCTCCAGGTCCAGCTTCTGGCCGTCCCGCGGCGAAGTGGTGCCACTGCTGCGCCGCCCACCACCAGTGCTGGGGCGACGAGACCAGGGCCACCAGGGGCAGCAGGTCGCCATGGCGACGCGAACGCGAACGGAGGATGCGGATGATCACAGGGAGTTTTTTGTCCAAAAAAATTGGGAAAACCTGGGAAAATATGCTGGTTTCATTGAGGAGAATGGTGGTAAAACGAAAACTGGGATGGTTTTTGAGATATAGTATCATCTAGTATGATGGAGATATATGTGTCTATTATATGTTATACAGCAGCAATATGCGGGATGTAGAAAATGGATGGCTGGATTTCATCGGGAAAAACTTCATGGACTTGATATGGATTTCTTCACCAAATGTGTGGAATGACACCTGTAGATAAAAGTGCATTCAACTGGTGGATGTGAACTCATCTCAAGGAGCCTAAGCTCCTGTCATGGAGCTATGTCCAGATTTTTTCCCGCAACAATATTCTCGGAAAATAGTGCAAGTGCATCATGGAACTGGTGAGTTTTTGGGTGTTACTCTCTTTTTTGATGAGCAACCGAGCCTACAAAAATGTCAAACTACACTCCTACCTATCTGGGATCTCTCTGCCTGAGCCCTCAGGAATAGTCTGGTCCAACCAAATAAACTGCAGTTTTCCTCCCAAAAGGTTTTGGACTACGAGAGATCGTCGCAGGCGTGGAGCCGCATCTGTCGTTCCGGCACCAGAGGCTGAGATGGCGGCAGCAAGTCTCGGACTATCCGATAGCCGTTGACAGCCCTTCAGGTAGCAATAGCTCGCAGAGAGTAAACCATCCCCCCTCTTTCCTAAATTTTGCCATTTGGGGATATTGGGAGTGCTTTTTTGGGCTCTATTCATTAAAAAACGGAGTCATTTCATGGGGTTCACCACATTCACCAGCGTGATCACTCCAGCCAACCATGTTCCGATCTTTCTGGGTCGGATCGCGAGGTGAGAAGTAGAGCCTAACACAGCTGATCTGCAGGTGGAAATGGCCGTGATGGTCCGCTGACCAAGAATCAATGAGGGGATGGACCCAAGTCATTGGGGTACCAGGGCCAAAAATCATGGCGAATCTGAGAACCACTTCCGAGCGAAACAAAAAGGAACTTAATTTTTGGCTGGTCAAGCTCCTGTTTTCCGATCAAAATGCCAGAAGTGGCTAGCCCCTTGACCATCCGTTTTTTGAGGATGTTTTTGATGATGGGGCCCCAAAACACTGCGAATTTGACCCAGCAAAAAGGATGAAGGAAACATAAGGAAACAAATATTCATGGCCAATTGATCTCCAGCCTATTGATGGAACCAGTCTCGAATCCTGTCGCCCAACAGCAGGAACATCACAAAAGTGCCATCTCCACAGGGGGAATATTTGGGTTTTCTTCGACGACTGAAGTCCTGTTGATCTTTGTCCATTTGCTGAGGTGTTGCAGCAGGAAACTCCTTGGTCACAACTACTCTTGGATGGTTCATGGCCCACTCTTCAAACAAAAGAACAATGATCTCGGGATTCATGCTCAATTTCAACCAACACGTAGGATTTTAACGGGATTCTCATATCACTTTGCAAAGCAACTCCTTTCTGCTGAGCTGCAACACCCAGCCGCTCTGCTGTCCGTTCTGAGTTGTTCTGCGCACCCGTGACCGTGGTGGTCCCCAGATGCGCGGCTAAGCTTGCCTGGCAAAAAGTGGGAATCTTGACATGTTTCCACGTCTTCTGCTCTGCCATTGTCGTCCTCAACATAAACCATCATCATCATCATCATCATCATCATCATCATCATCATCATCATCATCATCATCATCATCATCATCATCACCATCACCATCACCATCACCATCACCATACCATCACCATCACCATCATCATCACCATCATCATCATCATCATCATCACCAGCAGCAGCATCACCATCACCATCACCATCACCATCCTCATCCTCATCAGTGATCAGAGGGGCCCAAAACCAATCAACACCGGTTTTTCCAAGATTTAAGCTCCTGAAGTGCCAAAAGCCCAATTTTTCTGTCACGGGTCATGGTTGAGAGCCTACTCGTTGGGTCAAGTAAAGAGTAAACATAGTTTAAAATAATGATTCGAGCACTTCCAATCCCTGTTTTTGGTGCATGAAATGATCGAGTTTCCTGTGCGAGGTTTGATTACCAAAGGACGAAGTGGTTCCGAACCCTCTTACGAAAGATCTTTCTCAATCTTCTTGGAGCTTGTTTTTTTGGTGAAATCTGGGCAAAAATATGATACTTTTTGGGATGATTCCCCTTACTAAATAACCAGCATAAGTTGTCTGAGAATAGGATACCACCACTAAATCCCATAAAAAAGAGATCCACGTGTTTTTTCCTGAAGAAATGATTTGCATTCCAACCACTTCACCTGAAAAAGCAACAGGTCAGGACCACGGACGAGCACCGCCACCGACGTTCAGCAGCATCTGCTGGCCATTTGGCAGGTACCTGTCGTCGAAGTTGGGATCCCATCCCCATTTGTTATCATCATGTCCCCAATGATCGCCATGTGATCAGATTAGATGTGATTTGATTTGATCGGCTTGGAAAATGATTCTCATGTTTTCATATGTTTTCTGTATCAATCGCCACAACTCGGCCACAATCCCCACGACACCTAGCCCCCCGGTTGGCTCAGCGGCGCACATCACGTTGGGCGACTTCGCCAGGTTCTCGGCGATGTCCTTGGCCGTGTCGATGCGTCGGACCTGGCGAAAACTGGGCGAATTCGTGAGTTTCCTTGAGTTCCGATGAATTTCGATGAGTTTGGATGAGTTTAGATCACAAAAAAAAAACTTGAACAATTTGTCGGTTTCGGGTGGTTTTGGGTGTCATTTTCGGGTCAGTTGAAGTGGTGAAGTTCTGATGTCCTGCGAAAAAGTGAGGTCTTTGCTGAGTCTGTGAAATATTCCCCCAATCAAAAAAAGGGGAGCAGGGTCCACGTCAAAATGTCAAAAAACATCTTGGCTCTAAGATTCCTAAAACTCACCAGAAGAGAACATGGCTTTAAATCTGTAATGCCTCGGATTTTGGGGCGTCCTCCCTTTCTGAAGTGCACCTCGATGAGGCCGGAACCATGCTCCTTCAAGGCCTGGGATGATTTCAGGCATATCATCATCGTCATCATCACATGTTGTTCAAGTGTTTGAGCATCATTCCAATTTCAGGATTCAACATTTGAACCATATCGGACACCAACCACTGTGGTTTTTCCATCCAAGCTGCTGTCCTAATGGGGTGTTGCTTGATTTTGCAGTCCAGAGTTGTGTGATGTCCCGGACAGGCTGTTCGGACCATGAAATTTTGGTGACACTGCGCTTGGAAATGGCCGTTTCTTGTTGGGGGTAGTAGAGCAGTGAAAATTCATCCGGGAAGCGTCTATCTTTGACTTGTGAAAGATCGCCCTGTTCGATCTTGTTTGTTGCTTCATGCGCTTTCTCTTTTGGTTGAGATCCGCAAAAGAAGTGATCTTTCCCCATGAAATTCTGATGTTTTGCTGCCGTCCACCTTTTCCTCCGTTGGACCAAGTTGGCAAAATCACCTCACAATTCAGGGTTGCTCCAAACACCTGTTTGAACGTTTGGGAGGTAAATCTCCAGGCAAAATCTGGAGGTAAAATATGGTAAAGTGACCAATTATCAACATCACTTACCCTCTGGTGAACTAACATAACTATGGAAAAATCACCACTTTTAATGGGAAAATCCACTATAAATGGCCATTTTCAATAGCTATGTTAGTTTACCAGAGGGTACCCCCTGAAAAAGTGGCTATCAATCAGCTATTAATCCATACCACCAACTCAGGCCTCAGAGATCATCTTGGCGGCTTCTGCTTCGCCTTCTGATCGAATGACCTGGGAAGATCAGGTCAGATCTTCGTCGCGGCACAGCGATCCAGTAGCTTGATCCAATACCCAAAGGGCCAATTTTGACGCGGAAAATGAGGATGAACCACTGAATTCTTGGGTACCCTGTTTTTTTTTGAATCAATCCGTATCAAAGGTCCGGCCTAGCCGTTTTCCCGGTCCCGTGCTTCGCAGAGCTGCGATGGCTGCTGAGCCTCCCCGCAGTGGCCTGTCTTTCCTGCTCGGCCTGGAGACAAAGCTTAGGAAAATCGGGTCCCCCCAGGATTTCAATGGACAATGTTCCGCATGAAACTTACCATTTAAGGAGGTTACAAGCTAATTCCCCCCTAGAACCATCAAACCATGTATTCCCTTCTGTTTAATACATCTCCCCGTTTTTTGCTCCATCCCCATCTATATCATCTTTTTGAACCCCCAGTATTTTCCCAATGTATTCTTGATTTACTAATTATTGGTTCTATATCCCATTATATCCCTTTTGATCTCCCTAATACAATCAAATCCATCCCAAATCTATCCCATGATATTCCAAATCGATGGTGCGTGTTGCATGAAGCATTCCATCGTATCATCTGCTGGTGAATCATAGCTTCCACTTTCTTCATTTCTTTCTCGTGCCATAGGTGTGTCTGAGACAGATCGCGAACTAAACGCAGAAGGACAATACAAATCACACCCGTCGGCACCCCTTAAACTCAGTCGCTCTCAGTACAACTTGTGCAGCAAGGAGACAAACCAAAGAGTATATAATATAGATAGAAATGGAATTTTGGGAATTTACCCCAATGGTCAAACACACCAATCTAACAATCAAATCATATGCAGTAAATTGAAATACTATAAGAATCATTCAAGAATCATTTAACAATCATAGAATCATATACAGATACCATAGGTAAACTCACGTAGATGTGGAAAATGGCCCATTAGAGTGGGATGAATTACCCAGGAAAATTGCTTTTTTTACCTCAGGGTATAACACCCAGTCACCCAATGTACCCACCCATGATTTTCGCATCCCCCAAAAATATCTCCGCCTTCTCGACAATGAATTTCTGCCTTTCGGCGTCCTGCTGGGCCACCTGCCAGAAACAGGGATCGAAACGATCGAACCAATGGATACCATCCATACATTGAGATACCAATTTCTCTGGTGTCTATGAGTTTGCTCTACGAATTCAATCAAAAAACCAATCATAGTATGGGAATACATTCATATATATATAATATACATATATGTACATTATATATATATATATGTATATGTATATGATATGTATATCATATATATATATATGTATCTATCAAAAATTGCTACATCCCAACTTCTCGGATCCAGGTCATCGGTACCCAGCTTGTCTCACACTGGGGGAAGACCTGAAAGGGTGTCATCACGGCTGGGACATCCCATGAAGTCGTTACTTTCAATGTCGAACACATCTTTGAACTAGACTCTCTAGACTCTAGACGGAATTCATCTTTGAATACATCTTTCAATACCATGAACTAGATGGAATTCATCTTTGAATACATCAGGTGTTGTCATTGTAGAGGATTTTTCCCGCAGCGGATGGGATTGCCGGAGGGTGCTCCAATGAAAATGGCCATGACATAATGGTGAGAACGCCACAACCCGAGACGAGGCGAACTTGGTCAGTTCACACTGGTGCATTCTGTCCCAAAATTGATGATAGTTCTGGATGCTCATGCCCCAAAATAGAACAAATATATCAGTGTGTTTGCTAAATTGAAAGCGGCCATTAAAATCGATGAATGACCCGTTTTTTTTTTCATGGTGATTTCCATAGCTATGTTCGTTTGCCAGAGAGGCTATTTGGTGGGGAGACCCATGAGGCCTGTTTGTCCTCAATCGCCCGGGCAAAGTCCTGGCCAACATTCCCAGAGGCTGCAACTTAGACATTCACGCGGAGATATGTATACATATGTATGTATATACATATATATATATAACATACATATATATATATATAGAATAGACATATGGATATATACTGTACATGAAGATCAATCTATACTTGTTCCCTCTTAAATGGAAAATTCACTAGATCACTACACGATCAACTTGCAGCATGTCTCTCTTGAAGTGCTTCTGACCTTTACAGGCGCAATCCTTGATTTCGGTGTTTGATGTTTGAATTTTTTCGCACAAAAAGGGGGGAAATCTTTGAAGGAAATACCCCAGTCACAAAAGAATCATCACATCTATTGTGCACATCTATTATGCAAATGAGCTGAATACAGCTTTGCAACTTGAACTTCTCTTCACATCTTCAAAATGTTTTGTTTGCAAATCAACCAGTGCCCTTCGGCAATATGGAAAATCCCCAATAAATAGATGCTTCAATGGAAAAACAATGAAAAACACCTAAAAATTGGCTTGCCCATTGCCATGTTTGATGACACCGGAGGGTAAATCATCCCACTCCCAACAAAAAAGCGACACATCGATGGGATTCGGCGCCAACAAGCGCCTTGCCATAGGTGAGGTGGGTGATGGCGATATCATCCTGGTCGATGATAGAAACACAGCAGCGTTAACGGTCTTTCCAGTCGGAAGTGACGAGTCTCCTTACTTGGGACGCACAGAAACAACTGGATGATAAAATACTAACATATGAATTGATAGCATTGGATGATTTATACAACTTCAGTTGATTGACTGTTGGATTCACAGTTTGATGCTATTTGGATGATACTTGGATGATAGTTGGATGGCCACAGTAATAATTGGATAATAGTTGAATTCAGCGGTCACCAAGGATAGTTGATGATATACTGTAGCCAACGAACAAGAATAGTCATATTGCATGATGATGATGATGATGATGATGATGATGATGATACTTGGAAATATCACCAATGATGGTAGTCTATATCACCAATAGAGCTGGGCAGTGGAGCTGTCAACAACAGCTACTTTTCCTAACCATAATCCCATCCCCAATCATAATAAACCCCGGTATATTGGAACAAGTCCATTAGTGGTTGTTCTGATGCTGTAGCTGGTTTGGTTGAGCCACCACTCCGGTTAAAAAAAGGACAGGCATTGGTTAAAAATAGGACAGTCATTGGTGATCATCCTCCCATTTCTAGGGCTGAGACTAACAAACAAACGAAACCAGGCAGCAATGTGCATCCTTTGTCTATTTAAAGACCAGGAAAACCCGCACAAAACGCATCCCAAAGCTTGTTGGCTTCAGCATCTGGGCTCCCAAACCATCAGGATGTTGAATTGATTGGCTCGCGCTACGATGGCCTGGTGCTCGCACTCTCGCACTTAAAAAGGCTGCGACGGGTCCGACTATTCGGAAGCGCAAAAACATACATCTGCTCTTCTGAAGGCCTTGCAATCTCATGCGTGTTTAAAGTGTTCTTCAACATATTTGGGGATTCCCCAGACTCTGTGGGGACCCCAATAATCTGCGGGCATAATGTTCGTGATTTCTGAGCACCTGCCTCTCGAATCTCTCTAGAGACCTTCCAAGGAAGCACGTTGACACGGATGCATAAATGGGAGATTCTTTGCATCAATAAATCTAGAAGTAGTTCTGATACATGGGAATTGGTTTTGTATGGGACGAACTATTACAAGTGATTTCATCTTGGTCAGAAATCTCTCAACCAGAATCACCATGACAGACAGGAAATTGCTGGGATTTTTATCTGACAAATTTCATTCATAAGCATTAGAGTAGTGCAGTGTTAACAGATATAGCCTCCAGTCTGGGGAAGTTTGGGCTGTGTATGGGAGTATATGACAGTAGGTGAACTCACCAGAGTCTGCCCATGATATGAACCAAGGATGAAGGAAAAGTTGACAAGAAAAACTAAGTGTTGGAGAGGTTGCATTCCTGTTGAATATCTTCGTCTCCATCTTTACCCTCTGACAATCCAGCAGTTTGCCATGAAAAATCACCATTTCCAGTAGGTAAATCATCGAACCATCTGGGCCATCTATACCATAGCAAACTGTTAAATTGCCAGAGGGTATATTATATTCTATCTACCTATTGCCTATTGCATGTCATGTGTTCATGTCATTCCAAGATTCCTACTGATGGACTAAGGATCCCAAAGTTCCAGACATGCCCAAAGAGATCAACAAACTCGAAAGAATAGTTGAAATGCCAAGATCGCCAAAAACCATCGGGAAATAAGATCATACTGTGGATGCAAGAAATCCTGCACCACCTCGGATGGTTGAAACCCTATAAATAATGGGATCAACCACCTATCAAATGGTGTATAATTTCTTCCATCCACAATGCCACCAACACGGCCGAGCCCCCATATTTTCGATGCTTTTCATCACGGCGCCAGCACATCTTGTGCGGTGCCAGCGGGCGGCAAATCGGTCGTGCCGTTTCGGTTGTCTTGATGGGTTTTTCTTATTTGCAAACCCCTAACACAGCAAGGATTTCCAGAAGTGTCCAACCACTGTCTGTTGAAATATGGGAGTGTTTGCTGAAATAGATGGTACCTCCAAAACCTCTAAGTGATAAGACTAGACCATGTTGGGAAATCCCTTGATTGCTAGTCGAACCATTCACCGGGATGCTCCAGTCCGGCCGTGCCGGCAGGGAGGTAGCCTGCGAACGTCAATGGATCACACCCGCAAGATGTGTTGGATCTATTTGGATCTATATATATATATATGTATATATATGGATCTATGAATTGGGATTCCAAACATTGGGGGCCTGGGGGTATTTAAATTCTGGAACAAAGGGAGAGTAAGTAATAGTAAGTATGCTAAAAAAAGAACATGGACCCATGCTGATCAGTTTCTGGGGGGATCCAAGTCAAGGAATGCTAGAAGAATCACCATCAGTCCAAGTCCCCAAAATCGTTTGATCTTTTGGACATAAAACCTGCTCGGATGCGCAGGACCCAGGAATCCTATTCAGTGGGATATACCCCAGTGACAAACATGGGGTTGCAATCACACCTACGATTCCTGGTTCCCTCGGCCCCAAGCAGGTTGATGAATGGTATCTCTGGGACGTTTGCCGGAAAATCCAGCTGGGGCCAGGTTGAGAGATTGTCAACATCAGTCTAAACCTGTTCAAAGATCAAACACCCAGGTCACCCAAGTCCTGGAAAAGTTGACTGACCCCGGCAACTGGATTTCACGGAGCCTTAAAAAACGTGAATCCACGACCAAATCGCCATGGAGTTGGCGGTTTTTTGGATGATGTAATCCTATTTTGGCGCTGAGAATGGGGCATGCCGCCATGCCCTCATTGCACGGCAAGTGTATGGGGAACGTCATGATTGAGTGAATTTGGAGCATGCCTCTACCCGCAAAAAGAAATCAAGAACCTGGGGCCGGAGATACCAAGGTCAGATAGGAGTACAAAAAAGTTCTTCCAAGACTGTCTGATATCACATTTCTCAAAAAAGGAATGAATTGCCCCGTTCCTTCCAACTGTCCCGTTTCACACCGAACTTTTTCGGGTTCCTTTGGCACCGAAGATGTGAGACGCTGACGCTTGAGACTTTGAGTTGTTTGGCTTGCCACATTCGCAACCGTCGCCCCAGGAGTTGTCCGGCAGATTGAGGTCAACAGCTGCCCATCAGGCAAAACCACTCGGAGATCCTGGAGGTCAACGTTCAATTCACGTGCAATGCGTTTGTGAGTTCCCCAGGCTCCGTCTGAGTCATGGGCGTTCAAGAAGAGCATTTCTTTGCCAGCTAAATTTGAGCATCTCAGCCTCACTGCATCGTCTTCATGAACAACATCTAGTTGCACAACTAGGTCGTTCTTAGGCGACCTCAAACCACTAATGTATTGAGTTCCAGGCATCAAAGACGGCAGGTTGCATTGTCCGGCGGAATTCGATCCAAAAGCCAGAGCGCAGCCATCGTTTCGTAGAAGCACCGTGTGACCCTTCATTGCCAAAACCTGGACGTAGAATTGCCCCTCCAACAATTCTGGAATGCGACATTGTCCATAGAAATTTGATCCGCAAGCCACAGCATGGCCATCACTTCGGAGAAGCACCGTTATGGAATCCGCCTGCAGATATCTGTGTGTAAGACATTCCCTCATCTAAAAATGGAATGTTGCATTGTCCAAAGCGATTTGATCCGCAAGCCACAGCGCTGCCATCACTTCGGAGAAGCACTGTATGACTACCCCCTGCAGAAGCCTCTGTGTAGGAAAGCCCTTCATCCAAAGTTGGAATGTTGCATTGTCCGTAAAAATTCATCCCACTGGTCACAGCACGCCCATCACTTTGGAGAAGCACTGTGTGTTCTGCACCTGCAGAAACTTGGATGTATGATATTCCTTCTGGTGGAATACTTGCTCCAAGACTGGAAAAGGTTCCTCGGGTAACAACGCAGCCATCACTTCGGAGAAGCACTGTACGAAGCGCCCCTGCAGAAACCTGGGTGTAGAAGGTTCCTTCCTCCAAAGGTGGAATATTGCACTGTCCGTATCTTTGGTCGCCACAAGCCACAACATCGCCATCGCTTCTGAGAAGCACTGTGTTGGTCCAACCTGCAGAAACCTGTGTGTAAGACATTCCCTCATCTAAAAATGGAATGTCGCATTGTCCAAAGTGATTGTTTCCACAAGCCACAGCCAGACCGTCACTTCGAAGAAGCACAGTGTGACTTCGAATATCTGCAGCCATTGCGATTGCTTGGGCCCGTGGAAAAGTCGTCTAAACGTTGAATACACAAAAAATGATACCGTCTGATAATTTGCCAGCTAGCCCTGGTTTAGATGGTCCATTTAGTTCAATGTTTCACTTATTAAGCGTGGTGATTTCCAACAGCAAACTGTTAGTCATTACTAGAGGACCAAAAGAAATCCCATAAATTGTTTATTTCTGTTGTAGAACAGACCAACCATTTCTAGGTGTGGTTGTATCCTCGCTTTACAAAGGGTGAAGTTTTTTGGGCAAATTCGTAGATTCTCTGCGATTTGGAGTCTCGGCAGTGACAACCCAGTCCTATCAGCGGGGTAAGCGCATGGTACTTGGATGTCCCAGTCCGCGGGTCGCAGATACCCCCGAAGAAATTGGGTTTGAGATTTAAAAAAAAAAAAAACGAAGGTCGCACCGAAGGTGAAACATATATGGTTTACTGTTGTTTGCACCCATGTTGGATTTCGCAACTCACAACATGCTGAAAACGTCCCTCAAATTGTGCTCTTCTACCTTGCAAAGAAGCAGTTTCCAACATCTCTTGCGCAACAGTTCTTCAGGTTGGGTATAGCAAAGAAAGGCCCAGCCATATTTCACAAGTCCTATAGATTGTCCCTAAAAAAATTGTAAAGCAATTCGGGGATCCACAATCTCTGGATATTCAGAATAAAATCCCAAGACCGATTCTATGCCACTTTGATAGTTTTTTCCTGTAGATCCTTGACCATTGACTAAAACCCAGCTTGATTTTCATTGTCCTATTGTTGTTGGTTATACATCATCCATGTTTGTTTCTTTCATGAAACTCAACCTATCCAAGAAAACTCAAACCCACTGCAGTGAAAGGTCAATGTCCTATTTACATAGATACAATCATATCTATGTGTACTACTATAGGCAATACCTATACCAATGTATAGACTTATCTATATACAAGACCAGGACAAAAGTTTTTCCTCTTGACTACCTGCACGCCTGACAGGTTTCATATGAAGCACATTGGCGGATCGCTGATCAAAAGAATGACAAAAAGAAATAAAGATAGGCACTCCAGACAGTAGATGGACGAATTAATCAAACCCCAGGTGTATGATGTGTAAGTTCGCCTGGGCCCCCTGAATTTCAATGTTATTGTGCTATATCTCCATGTTAATCCTCCGGGGTTTGATTTATTTCGTCCATTCGTGGCCATGCTTTGACAACGCAAATAACATTGAAATTTGGGGGGATGGGGGTTCGGGATGTCTACAGGGGTTTGAATAATTCGTCCACCTACGGTATGCACAGGGGGTTTGTTGCAAGAAGAAGAAGAAGAAGACGTAGCAGTGAAAATCTGTCGTAGTAATAGTCGTAGTAGTAGGTATAAAGTACCAGTAATGGCTTGGTCAGGCAAGAATCGCACGAACAGATGGTGTCCTGCGAAGGCTGGGGGAAGGTGCGCGTTGCAAATTATTCGTGGCATTGAAAGCGCTCAATCTTGCTATGTCTGGTACTTCGTGATGGTAAAGTGGTCTATTTTAAAAAAATCTATACTTATTTCACATCCTTCTTCCACATTCTGCTTCGGTGCTAGTTGTAAATGTCGCGTGTTTCCATTCCCTGTTTGGTAACGGCCAAAAAAATAGCGTGGTTTTCCAGTTCCATTTGTCCAGGGTAATGGCATGTCCTGTGTCTTTCCAGTTCCATTTGTCCGTCCCAGTTCCCTTCCAGTTCCTTTTCCAATTGCTTTTGCGGATTTCCTGTGTTTTTTCTAGGGTTTTGCTGCAATCCTGCTTTTTGAAAAAAAAGAGGAACTCTTCACTTTATTTCACAAAAAAGCAGGATTGCAGCAAAAACCCTAGAAAAACACAGGAAATCCGCAAAAGGAACTGGAAAAGGAACTGGACATTCCACTACCCTGAAGGCACAAAACAAGGATAGGAAAACATGGCAGCTTGAACCAGACTGGCGGACCGGACGTGGGATAAGCAAACAAAGGGGGAAGAAAGTAGAACAAAGTTAACGTAACAGCGGGCCACGCGAAATTGAAATGAGGATAATTGATGCGCGGCTGAGGATGATGATGTTTTGAAGACGCTAAGCGGGAAAATACTTTCTTCCTCCTGATGTATGCACAAAGAAACGTACACATGTATGCAACATAAAATGCAATATCCGTATGTATCTATCTATTTACCTATCTATCGATCCATCTATATATCTATGTATCCATCTGACATATATTTACAAATACAAACGTTGGTTTGTCTGAAAATAGAGTATCCCAAAATCCCATAGTTTTACCATCATTTCCTGATAGAAATGGCCATTGTTGGGGCATACCCCATTTCCAGACACACTTCTCCTCCCAGCACCTGGCATTTCTGTCGCCAAAGCCCAACTTCTCCAGCGCACCAGGGAGCGCACGCAATAAGGCCGCCTGCACGGCCAACAAAGAAATACATGCGAAAATATCCTCGAACATCTATTCCTGAAATGGATATATTTGCTTTGTGGCTATGTATGGTTGAATCATCGAAAAAAGAGTCCGACATGGATCTATGCCACATCTGCCTGGTTCACACAAAATACAAATCCTGGTGACTCCTGGTGCAAGATCATTGAGCAGATCACTTGAATTTCGAAGAAGCGATGGTTGGCAAAGCACATTCCGATCTTTGTTTACTTATTTATCTGTTCATTCATGTGTTTATAGGTAGATAGACCGACAGATAGACAGAATGACCGACAGACAGGTACATAAACAAATCCTATGTATCTATATATATATATTATAAATATATTGTATATATATATATCATATAAATATTATATATATATATATTATATTATATATATATATATTATATTGTATATATATATATATTATATTGTATATATATATATATATTCCGTGGCAAAGGCAAAATTCCCAAGTTCCAACGGTCAGAACCCCTCCGTTTCCATGGAGCCGCGCCTCAAAGTCCACGGGTCTCATGCCCTGCAGCGAGGCCGCTGCGGCCACGCGCTCCTCCACCCCCAAGCGCCGAGGAGTGGCGACAGCTGCTGCGCGCGGGGAAGCTGCCTGAGGCTGCGTCGGTTATAGATATGATATATATATATATATATACGGATAATAAGTGTACAACTATATTAGCTATGTATGTGGCTATAGACCTATGAAATCCTATGAAACCCTATTCTTGGGAGCAGCTCATGTGGCACCTCAACATCCCGAGCGGGCAAGGCCCTCATTTCCGACACTAGCATTTAGGTGTGGGATTAGGGGACCTGAGGGGGGGGACTTGGGAGGTTGAGGGGGAATGGGGCATGGAGAAGGATTTGCCAGTTCCACTTTAAACTCAAAGGCTCAGAGACATGACAAGTTAAAATTAAATATATCGCTTGCAATTGACTTCCGTTCCAGATGTTGCTTCCTGGTCGCAGTCACTAGTCGGATTAAAGCACATCGCGTAAGGGTAGGCGCGAGGATGGCATTCGCCACACGCGGGAGGTGTCAGAGAAAAAGAGAACACGCAACAAGTGGCGAGGGCACCGCAGACAAGACGAGACTCCGCGTCACAAACCAGATTCCGCGTCAGATCTGAAAAAAAAAGCTCCGCATCAAATTCGAGGGAAGTTTCCGCGTCACATCCGAGGCCCTTTCCTCCCCAGTGCCCATGGTGCCTTGGGCATCCGCTCTGCGCGCCGCCGTTGCGAGCTCAGGTATGGCGACCGCGGCCGCGCTGCCGACGCCGCCGGCGACGGCGGTGGTGCCATGGGCAGTGGTGCCACGGGCGGCGCCACGTCGAGCGCTGGCGGCAACGCTGTGGGGTGCACGAGCTGCTCGGGGTTCAGGCCGTGTAGGGCCTCCTCCCAGCCCTGGAACGTTGGATTTGTGTGGACAGCTTTGGGATTTCTGATGGGTTTTTAACCACATAACTTTGGGTGATTTAGAACCAAACTGAACCTCTTTTTTTCCGGATCAGGAGTGATATATAGTTTTCAACAGTTTTCACTTGAGGTTGAGCCCACCCAGATGTGTTGCCGGACTTTTTGCACAAAGACAGGGCAGTGATTTGCACCTCAGGTCCATAGAGGTGCCGCAACTCCAACATCACTCGGCGCCGGTGCAACTCATTGTGGATCCCCATGAGGTGTAGGTCCTATGGCCATCCCCCGCAGGAGATCGTGAAGATCACCATGTTTAGCGGGTTTTACCCACAAAGAGTGGGATTTTTTACCACTAAAGTTGAGATTAAGATTGAACCAAGGAAAATTGGAAATCAGTGAGGACTATTGCTGAAAGCTCCCTTCTGAGATTTAGATATGGGGGTCGAAACCTATGATTCTCCTCGAGGGATGAATATTGGGGCGCCTCCTAAGTGGTCAGCCGGTGTTTGTAAATCCGTGGTTGACATGAAAAAATGATAAGATGCAGGTGTAAAATAGCTCAACTCCTGATTTCTAGGCACTTTGCGGCAGGAAAGGAAGGAGAACAATTCAGAAATACAGTAGGATGAAGTCTATCTCTGTCTTTTCTTTTGCATTTTTCATCTGTGTGTCTGTGCGTATATATATATATATACATTTCGACAATATCCATGTATGCTATTGTGTAAATGTACACATATTTGTATGAGACCAGTGTGTATGAATATAGTATAACGTCAACCCAGGATCAATGACCGTCCAGCTTATTTATTAGCGACCTCCCATGATAAAATAGTGATACTCCGGGCCAGCTTAACATAGAACCCGCTGGCAGCAAAGCAAAGATTTAACATGGAAGTCGTGTCGTTGTGAACCCCCGGGGGGAGTATGGATAGATGCCTGAAACACGATTTACAGCTCTTAAAAATTAAATCTCATAATGTGACCAAAAAGCACAGGAGGTCGAACAAACATGGAACCCCTGGGGAGCCTCCAATAACAGGGTCTTTGTGATTCTATGATTAGAGATTGGTTTTTGCCCCTTGGAACATGGTAGTGACACCA